>OY720448.1:29357615-29485115 GCA_963082715.1 Harpalus rubripes | reverse complement strand
CAGCGGGAGGTAAAAAGGAATATCAGGAGGGTAAGTATTCTAGAATCCAGCCAAGAAATTCAATGGGGTATGTGTGTATAATGGGTTGTTATAAAATATTAACTACTATAACTTCTCAATATAATAAAAATTAAACATTATTTCGAAATTATACGTATAATTAATTTGCAAATGAATGTTTGGAGAAAGGATATGGTATTGTATAAAATACCATGAAAAGTTTTAAAAAATCTCACCATGCACAATGACTTTTCCAGGTAGGTTTCCTTTCCAGGTCCTGTAGGTGCATCAGCAGAAGGGGATTCCTTCCACCAGGAAGTCGCTCTAAAGGCCTCAGTACACAAGCACACCTTTCAAACGTCCACACTTATGAATTGCAATATTACAAATGGTTAAATTAGTTAAAATAATTGTCTGGTATTAGACAAAAACAATAAATATTAAAATAATACTCGTAATTGCTAATTAATTATAATTGGCTGCTATGAATTGCCTGAGTGTCAGTTCGCGAATCTGGGGAACCGGGTTCGATCCTGACCAACGCCAAATATTTCAAATTTTAAATGGCACAAAATTGACCCCTGTGGTGCACTCTCCACACCAGCAATGAGTGCCCGTGAGGTGACGCCTGGTAAACGTCCGCACGGTGTAAATATGTCATCATCATTACCGAAATCTGCGTACAAAGCAGATTGGCACACCCAGCAATGGGTAATATGCCGTGATGATATATTTATATTTATTTATTTATGAATTGAATAACACTTTTATTTGTTCATACCCAAGTGACGGTATTGGGTTGAAACTAAGTGTTTTATATAGATAGAATAGAAAATACTAAGCATCTTTTATTTGAAACATTTTCTTTTTAGTTCAGAGGAGAAAATAAAGCTTTTTTACATTTTCTTTTTTATTTGTAATTAAGTATATTCTTAAATTTTATTTCTTCTTAATGAAATATGATAAAACTTTCTTTCCAAGTATGTTTTAAGAGAGTGAAAAGCAAACATTTTCAACTATAGCATTACAAAGTAATATGTTTCAGAATAATTTTCAAAGAAAATTTAAACACTTATAAAACAAAAATTCGTATCCCACAAAAACTGAAATTGTAACTTTATTTTCATTAAGATTTAATGTAAAATATTTGTAAAATTCTGCTCCGCATATTTAACAAAGTTACATTTAATTGAAAAACTTTAAATTGGTTTAAAGTTGAATATAAATTAATTAAAAGTAGACCTTCAAAAGGCAAGAAGCTTCATATAAATATTTAAATATATAAAAATATCATCACAATGTACGAGGGTATTGATAAGTTTTTAGCCTCAAAATGTAGATGTTGTTAATCATCAAAATTATTCTGATACTACAATAATATATCTAAAATCAAAAATCGTGCTGTGGTTAAATTCTTGCATTTAAAAGGCAATACGCTGTTTACGGGAACTCTGCTCCATCATTTGCCACCGTGAATAAATGGGCATCTGAATTTAAACGTGGTTAGTGATGAGCGTTCAAGATGGCCAAAAACTATGACCACCACGGATAACATCGAAAAAGTTCACCAAATGATAATGCATGACCGTCAAATATAACCCCTCAACAGGATTACATCCCAGTTACAGAGTGGGTTCACATACACAAACATCCATGCCTTAGGGGATTCGAACTCAGCACCACCGAAGCCGACGGCATATTTGGAGAGATAGCAGAAGCTGTGGGCATATCTATAAGGAATGCGTTTGTCGTTAAATGGAGAAGTATGAGAAAGGTGACTGGGCATTGGGTGCTGCGATTGCTCGCTTTGGACGGAGAAATTCAGTCGTATGATCATTTGTTGAAGCAATTTAAGTGAAACAAGCTGGATTTTTTGCATCGATTTTTAACTTTGGATGATACTTTGAGTCACCACAATACTTCGTGGCGAAGGAACAATCAAAACATTGAATTATGAAAGGTGAACCTGCTCCGAAGAATTTCATTTTGTAGAGCAAGACACTTTTTGGATGGGCTAAAGATTAATTTAAAAGGAATCTATGCTGAAAATTAAATTTGATTTTGACCGAAAAAATACTTGTTAGATTAAAAACTTATCAATACTCCTTCGTACAACAAAATTTTCAAGTTGTTACATATTTAAATATGTATTTCATAAGGGGTACCATAGCCGTATGCATTAGTGTCTGGTCGTGAATCTGGGGAACCGGGTTCGATCCTGAGCGACGCCAAATAGTTCAAATTTTAAATGGAACAAAATTGACCCCTGTGGTGCAATCTCCACGCCAGCAATGAATACGCCCGCACGGTACAAATCTGTCATTGTCATTACCGAAATCTGTGTACAAAGCAAATTTGCACACCCAGTAATATGGCGTGATAATATATTTATTTATTTATTTCTTACATAAAATATGAGGAAATCAACTTCACAGATATTTATATTAACATAATATATATTTAAGTTTCTTTTTAGAAATGTACAGTGCAAAATATTTCAATAAGTTTGATTAACTTAAACATTATGTAATAAAAGTAAAGTAACAAATTTACACTTGAGAAGATAGATTAATATCGTACAAATATTTCTAAAATGTGCTAATAATTTTATTAGAAATCATTCGGAATCATTCATTGAAACAACAAATTTATAAATAGATTTCTACTATAGCATCTAAATTTACACTCTGTGTAAATTAATTAATTCTGTGTTCATAGAATTCATTTGTGTAAATATTTACGTTCCCCGCATTTCTGTGGCATAAGATCATACTAATTTTTCATTTTATACTACACCATATACACTAGGATCCTTCTCCTCCACTCTAATTCTTTTATTATTTGAAATGGAAGTTCGCTTAATTTTGAAGAAATTCGTAATATTTAAAAGTCATAATTGTTTTTAGTTTAACTGCATTTTTAACGGACCCTATAGGTATCTTTGTCACACCAGTTTCTATAGTAGGCTGCGCGAGAAAGATAGCAATAGTTGTACGTAGATGCATAGATGCTTAAAATCTCAAGTATTTCAAAAACTAACAATTTTTTTAAAACTATTGTCGTCTCATAGTTTTTTTTTCTTATCTACTTTCAATATAACTAACATTTTACTCAAATTTTTGTTATGCTAGAGGACCCTATTATTGAGTTATATGAACTGTCATATTAAGTTTTGCGTTGTAATAATAATAATAATAATAATAATAATAATAATAATAATAATAATAATAATAATAATAATAATAATAATAATAATCATAATAATAATAATAATAATAACAATATTTTTTCATTCAGGTCAAATGCCGTATAATGAGCCTGTTTCACATTTTTCAAAAAGTATTTTAAATGAAAGTTTATGCATATTTTTCTTATTTATAATTATTATTGAGTTATATGAACTGTCATATTAAGTTTTGCGTTGTAATAATAATAATAATAATAATAATAATAATAATAATAATAATAATAATAATAATAATAATAATAATAATAATAATAATAATAATAATAATAATAATAATAATAATCATAATAATAATAATAATAATAATAACAATATTTTTTCATTCAGGTCAAATGCCGTATAATGAGCCTGTTTCACATTTTTCAAAAAGTATTTTAAATGAAAGTTTATGCATATTTTTCTTATTTATAATTATTTTTTTAATAATTTGTTGTTATTTTCGTAAATAATTAAATACGCCAAAAATAGTCATGAAAAACAACTCCCTACTCCTGTGTCGTAGAAGCACATACATTACGTCCTTCACAGCTAATAGAAAAACACTTTTTCCATCACCTATATTTATTTTTGTTATTTAGATAAATAAACGTAGGCGATAGTTTGTCACATGTTAATAACAAACTTCTACTTTGACATTTGACGCTGACATTTTCCATTATAAATGAGTAATAATGGCTAATACAGAATACACTCAAGCTAAGTCGGACAGTTTACCGAAAATCGAAAGATGGATGATGGCTGAATTTATATCATAAAACGACTGGTTTACTGTTGCCGAAATAAGGTGTGTTAAAGAGTGAAGGTAAAATAAAATGTAAAAACCCAACCATCAGCTCTTCGACCTACTGCTTCCAGCCACAATTTTCTTTTCTTCGCATCTTTTGGCATATTTATAAATTCAATAGTAGGTTTGTTTCTAGCGCATTTTTGCAAGAAGGCACAATACGATACTGTAAATTACTCATTTTATATTTAATTTTTTATTATCTAACACGAACCAAACTAAAAATTTGACACTTGTTTGACAACTTTGACAATATATTTATCATAACATTTTTAACAAAACACAAAGAATTGACACTATAAGGGACCAATTGGAGCCGATGAAGATGTATGCGCTGTGATGTCACATTCTGTTTCAGATTACGTGACTATTTCAAAATATCCAAATTTCAAAAATTAATTGTAAAATATCTAATGGATATTTGGTGATATTTTCAAATTTGAGGCTAATTAAATAATGATATCTTTTTAAATTTAATACTTAGGAGGCATATAAAAATTCTTGCAACAGCCCTATTGAAATTTATATTTTTCAAAGGATGTGAAACTGCATGTTTTCCCGCTTTCACGTATAAAAAGCGGGTTATAATCCCCAAAATTTCTCCCCTAGTTACGCACATGCTTCAGCGCAAAAATAGTATAAACAAATAGTTGTACAGCTCAAGGCGCGTCATTGACGATGAAAAATGCCGACTAACATCAATAATCTCATGGTTAAATTAACTACGCTTTTATCGGGGTGCCCTCCATCGGTTATCAGAATTTGTAAATCGCTGCAAATATTTTTCTATATTTTTACATTTTTGGATTTTATATCACACATGTAAAATATAGCAAAATAATTGATTTTCACCAGTTATTAGTTTAAAATGATTTCCCATTTCATCCAGTAGAACATTCACAAAATAACGGCACTTGACAAAATGAACCCAAAAATGCGCCCCTACATTCTGTGAAGTGGGGCAGTCGCCTCATGCCACCGTCCGGCCTTGTGGTTATACCCTTTCTGGAAATAGCGCACCATACCAACACCTGCTTATTTGCGAATTTGGGTTTCTGCTTATATCTGAAATGATTAGGGACCTTTGCAATTTTGTCAGTATAAATCCCATCATTTCCTTTAATTTCGTAGTTGCTCAGTGTGAAGGCAGAGAAATCGATGTAAATGTCATTCAAACCCCACTGCTAAGTGTCCGTAGAAAGTTGCGCCTTGTGGAAGAATTTAAGTTCATAATTTTGTTGTTCATGCAACAATTAATTATTAAGTATTACAAAACATTAAGTAAATGCATTTTTTATTGCAAAAATGTATTGAAATTTGTGCCGAAACTTATAGTAGCGCATACGTTATTCGGATCAGCTTCGGACGACGTCTGGAAACAAACACGATGTAACCGTCAGAAGCCGATGGACCACCTCGCAAGAATATTTGTCAATCGTAACTCATTGGTCAGAATGTTGACAACCTGTTCTTACGAGATGCCAGCAGCTTTTGCTATTTCTCAAACCTTGATTCAATGATCTACCATGATCATTGTGAATTAAATAGATGTTTTACTTACTGGTAACAGTTGCAGGCCTTCCACTGCGAGGATCATCTTCAATGCTTTCCATTCCACGTTTAAATTCAGTTACCCAGATGTTTACTGGCACTGTATATACGAGTAAAATTTGTAGAATACTTGGCACGCATTTTTTTTACTGAAATATAAATTTTATCAGAAAAATGGAGTTGAAAAAAATTCGTATCCAGCAGAGATAAATAACTTTGTAAATAGGTCACGTAAACTCTGAATTATAAAAAAGCTTTAAATTAAAAAATATTTTATTTGGAAGCACAAAAAGAAAAGAAAATAATCAGATATTTTGTTCTTACTTTGACATTTTGCTTTGCTACATTTTTTTTTTTTACAAGCTTGTTAATATAATATAATTTTTATTGAAATTGATACTTATTACTTACAATAACAAGTTTCAAATTTCAATTACGTGTATGGTCTGGATAAAATATTATTGTATGTTTATACCTCTCGCTAAGAGAGGTTTTAAATTCATGCTAAAAATCGCATATCTAGATTTTAATGAATAAGCACGTCTTAAGGTCCCTAGAATCCGATTATAACATTTTTACGTATGTGTGTATGTGTGTGGATGTGTGTGTATGTGGATGTGTGTGTGTATGTGTGTGTGTGTGTGTGTGTGTGTGTGTGTGTGTGTGTTTGTAAATGTGTGTGTGGATGTGTGAATGTTGGATCCACGATTTCTCAAATACTATAAGACTTAAGGCATTTTTAGCTACGGATTCCTCAATCTAACAATAATGGTAAGAGTTGATTAAGTAGTAGTTACAAGAAAAAAATCACCTAAATATTATTTATCGAAAATTTATGTAAATAATTATATTAAAGAACGTTCAATTCTTTATTCGATAAATATAAATTCATTATTATATCTTCTATAGATTTAGAGATAAAGAAATGCATATAAAATAATTTGATGTAAAAAATGTCAGATAAACAAAACCATGCAATTCTCAAGTGTCAAAGTGGTTGTTTACCTAATTTCGTGGCCGCTACCACAACAACGGTCGCGAAATTGAATTTCGCGGCCTGTATTTCGGCTGCGAAATGCTTATTTCGCGTTCGGTTGCACAAAATAGTTATTTGTATATCAAGGCCGCGAAATCACTCTTTAGCGCACCGAGAGAAAAATTGTCGCCGAGGCCGCTTGCGGCCGAGGCAAGACAATCTCGAGGGAGCTAAAGGATTTCACGGACAAGGTGTACACAATATTTTTTGTGCAACCGTAAAAAATATGTAATTACAAATTTTATTAATTTTAAACAGTTTCATTGTATATAGAAAGTTAGCTTTCACGGTGGCTATGGGATTAACATTTGATAAACAAAACCATGCAATTTTTAAGTGTCAAAGTGATTATTTACCTAATTTCGCGGCCGCTACCACGACAACGTCCGCGAAATGAATTTCGCGGCCTGTATTGCGGCTGCGAAATGCTTATTTCGCGTCCGGTTGCACAAAAAAATATTTTTTGTTTTATGCGCACAACCAGGTAAAATATCTGGCGAGAGGTTATGTGCTGGCCACATCAGATTTTTGCTTATAAACTTAAGCTTGTTTCACCAGCTCCCAAAAAGTCAATGCACACGTTAATTTTAAAAAACTGCTTCTCGCACATGTGTCTTAATTTACAAGTTATAACATTTTAAAGTTTGTTCGTATTTACATAAATTTCTTATAAAAATTACCTACTAATTAATATGTATTTATGGGGTCTCGTGGCCGCTTACCTGAAGGTCTGGTCGCGAATCTGGCGAACCGGGTTCGATCCCGACCGACGCCATATATTTCGAATTTTAAATGGCCCAAAACTGATCCCTGTGGTGCACTCTCCACGCCAGCAATGAGTGTCCGTGTGGTGACACCTGGTAAACGCCCGCACGGTACAAATATGTCATCATCATAACCGAAATCTGTGTACAAAGCAGATTGGCACACCCAGCAATGAGTAATAAGCCAGGATGATATATTTATTTATTTTTATTTATTTATATAATTACTGATCAATGTATATTTTTCTATTACCTATTCTTAACATAGAGTAAATAGTTTTCTAATACTTAAACATGATCCTGAGTTCAATTAAGTTACAGAAATAGCTAACACTAAGGAAGCTACTCGTAGAATACTATAATATTAAAACACGTAACAGAAGGCAGTCTATTCAACGAGTTTAATGTCCAACAGGAGCGCGTAGCAGGTAGGTACGGCTTTTTTTATATTATTTATTTATAAAAATAGTTAGGTTAGTAATAGTGATTTGTGTTTTTATTCTGTCCGTTGCCTATCCTCTGTTCCATTTAAGGTAGATTCATATTATACGTTCCGTTGCCGTTCCATACCTGTTCCGTTCCGTTTACATAAAATATTATTAGATTTAAATCAATGTATGTATACACATATTCCGTTTCGTTTACATACCATTTCCATACAGTTCCACTCAATATTGTTGCAAACGTATTTTTGACGGACAGGCTGAGACGTGATGGAAACGGTATGGATAGTAAGAACATACATGCGTTTCAGTTCCATATTTCATTAGGTGCAAAGAGTAGACAGTGTTTTACAATAAATACTGAACAAATTTGGCGTCGTCATCTACCAATTCTCTAAATAATGTAATATATTTGGCTTCAATATTTCTTTTCTTTAAGATGTGTACCCAAAGTCGTCGATTTTTTCTTTTTAAGCCAGCATCTTCATCTAATGCAATAGTAACTAGGATAAGGTTTTCCTTAGACCACATTTTACTAGCACTTTTATCTAAATGAAACTGAACACTAATGGGATATGTGAATAGACAAGAATTTTATTAACGTAAATGCAATGGTTATGGAAGGGCAACGGAATATATAATGTGAGCCATTCAGTAGATGGCACGCACATCAGCGCCAATTTTAAGTAGCCGAAATTATATTGGGTAAAATTGTTTTTTGTCTTCAATTTCAACCAATCAGAGAGTTCAACACTATGCCCTATTTTCTACAATATTAAATGGCTTAAATGTATACATGTTTTGCGTATTTAGTACAATCAATCACACCAATCCCAAATAACAAAATTTCACCACAATCGTTTAAGAATGAAACTCCTTCTAGAATCAATAAGAGAATGGCATTCTAATTCTAAAACAGAGAATAGTACACAAATTCTAAGTAACGGAAAATGGCCCATATTCCACACGAGCAAAAAGTTTGTGGTCCGAGCCGAAGGGACAATGGTTTGCGAGTGTGAAATATGCCATTCCAAACGTGTTGTAGACTATACTTTTCCGTCAAGATTTTAGAAATTATACAAAAAATGTTGCTGATTTAGAGATTTTTTTTATTTAGTTAATTTTGTAAGTAATTTATTATTATTTACAAAAGGCGCCGGTTTTTGAAATTTGTATAGGTGCTCTACCCAAGGGCGTAGATAATTATATAAAAATAATTATGCAATAATGCTGTGTGGTGGAGGTTAGAAGAAAACCGCCCAAGGCCAAGTGACCAAGCGCCGCAAACAAAAAACTTCTAATTCCAACTTTCATCGAAAAATTCGTAGCAAATAATGCACATGGTCATTGTATGGTTTAAAAATAACAATTGGTATTTGATTTTTTTCATCTTTAACTCGATAACTCGGAAATTGCATTTAAATAGTAATTTTGAATAAAAAAATCTGATGTGGCCAGTACATTACCTTCCGTCAATTATATGAGGTATTCACGAAAATTCTACCGGTGAATTGTTACCAGTAAACAGCTTTTATCAGTTTGTAGCTACCGGCATCGATATTATAAGAACGCAAGTGTAAACAAGGTAGATCCATAACCTACGAAAAAATTTGAAAATTTAAAACAGGTTAGAAATTTAACGTAGTTAACAAAATGAGCAGAGTCCTACTTTGAACACATTTCCACTTTTAACGCGCACGCTTCGCTTTGCATCGCTACCTTTTTTTGATACTAGATTCTTCATGAATCCAGTAGATGGATTTGGTAGATATTGAACAATTTTCGAACACGGTAATTTTTTACCACTCGTGCTTTCGAACACAGTTGGTAGATGCGGTGTCTACCGGTAGAATTTTCGTAAATGCGTATGTATTTTCTATAAAATCCATACATAAAGTTCCTTGCAAAATATTATAAATTGTATGTACATTACCTGTCGACAGTTGTATGTATTTTAAACAAATTTCATACAGAAAATTTCGAGCAAAAAGATCCTAACACAAATATACTACGAATATGTCATTGCACTTGACACTGACATCTTTCAATCAGAATTTTCCATTGACATATTACATAAATGGACCCAACGTAGAGAGAGAGGAATTGACGCACACCTTAGAAAAGGAAAGATAGATAAGCGGGGCAACGTCAAACAAGAACATTGTTTTGTTTGCTGGTCTGACAGTAGTGACAGCTAGTAAAAATGCAATAAATTTCCTCAGAATATTAGTAAAAATAATATTCATATCTCTAACTAAGAGTTAGAATACAAAGTGAGTAATTTTGATTTAATGTGGAATAGAAATAATTTGAATGTAGTTTGCTGGTAATTCAGGTTATGTTCTGTCATTCATTCTATGCATATAAGTATGATTTCATTTATATTTCAGAATTCTTTTAAAATGGTAATGTCATGTAGTGCAAATGGATGCACAGTTCGTTATCATGAACTGTGAACAGACTGGCTTATTGCAGTTAGAAGACACAATTTCAAGCCATCCAAACATTCTGTGGTGCAGAAATCATTTTCAATCGACGGACTATACCTAAAATGTATATAAAAATAGTTTTAAATAAATAATATTAGCTAAAGGAAAAGTACTTTTCTATATTTGTTATTTTTACAAATAATTTAATATACGAATGAAATATTTTATGTTAAATTGAATATGAACTATATTTTACATTGTCATTTATTATGAATGATATGAATATTCCTAAGCACTCTGTGTTATTTTTCATCTTATGACTTTGCCCCTAACTTAGCTCTATCCTTTTCTAAGGTGTGCGTCAATGCTTATACAGTAAAGCAGTACCTACGTTGCGTCCATTTATATAATATATCAATGGAATTTTCTTAATATAGTAGCTGTTTCTAGCATAGCTGGCTAATTTATGAAATTTAATTTCTTTATAATTTTATAACTCTATATCCATTTAATATGAAGTATAAAATGCAGTCAAATCGTATAGAGAATAAAATGTTCTTTCTTTAATATTTATAATAATATTAAATGTGAAAAATTATATTTAACATCGTTTTTTCAAGAAAAACTGTTAAAATCTGCAAATGAGGGCACTTCCGGTTGACCAATTATAACCAAAATCTAATCAGCTCTTCATATGGATGCAACGAAGAGGAATACGAAAGAATTATAATTTTTGGAATTGTAGTATTAGAGTTATCGTAGAATGTGTAGTTTTTAAAATAGTGTTGGAGAATGTTTTTGCTTTAATTAACTCATACTTTTAAAAAAACGGACTAAGACTGTTTTGCCAAAAGCTCGTCTATTTGAGTACATTGAATTTTACCTATCAGCTGGTAAACTCATATTGGGCCTATTCTGTAACTCAGTGGTTCATTTTTAACCATTGGTTAATTTTTTTAACCAATCAAATATGTCGATATATAACAAAAAGAGGGATTTTTAGTTGTCAAATTAATATCTATTGGAGAAAAATTTTAACCAGTGGTTAAAATTAACCACCAAGTTATAGAATAGGGCCCATTGTTGGTCGGTAGTGTATATCATCAACAAATCAACAACCATTCTATTGCAAATAATATGAAGCAAATTCTAATTCGTATCGTTTTGAAGGGTGCTGGCTGGTGGTGTTGAGAAATAAAAGCAAGTCAGTGTGTTATCCTGTGTGCTCTGCTCTGGTTGAAATGTCAGAGTTCAGCGGAATAAGGCTGGCGTTCTAACGTTGCGGCAATCAATAGAGCCAGCAGCCGGCAGGCAGTGGCTGCCGCTCCACCGGGCCGCCGGGCTACGGAACCGGCATCGGCATTCGCATTATCGTATAACCCCCTCGATTAAAAATATAACATACGTACAAAGCGATCACTTTGGCATGTTTCCAGTAATCATAGATAGAATAGCTATAGGGACAGACAAATTATACGATTATAGCTAACAGTGAATTCCCCGTAAAACAACAGATAACAGAAGAAAACTGAAGAAGCACGTGGTAGACACAGACATTCTGAATTCGAATTGAAACGAAGTCAAAATGACATCATACAAAAGTAAATTCTGTTTTACACTATTGGGGATAGAAAATTGATCGCAGCGGCAAAATGGAACTAACGTTGATCGGATAAATTGACATTTAATATTTTTTTTGTACATAAATGTGTATTATTAAGAAATACTGCATTTCTAAAAGTAAGTAATATAAATATAATGGATAAAATTTACGTTATACAGGGTGTCTCACAACCCGCGCCCCAGACGAAACTGACACTTGCCGACGACAATGGGTTGCCAACAAATAGAAGAAAATAATTTGCAGCTGCTTGCATAACGGACTTACAAGACTTTTTAATCCACCAATCCCGGAAGGATATCTTGAGGTATGATGATATTATTACAAAATAAAACTGGTTGCAAGGTTTTAAAAATACTACTAGTGAGTTACAAAATTTGTTTGATTACTGTAATTTTGACACTTTAAAGTTGACTTGTCACTGTCAACAAATTTAGGTTAGCAAAGGTGTCATCCGAGATCATCATTTATATCATACAGTGCAACATGTTGTAGCAGCTGTGTAAAATGTGTTAAACGAAAATATTTTTTTTCGATCTGGCATAACTTAACCGGTCTCATGCTTCCTTGCTATGGCTCTCAATATCACTTTTTGATCCACAAGATTTCTATCCGGAAAACGTTCCGAATAGACTCGTGCTGCCTCTCTGGCATTACGTCCACATTCTCCGAAAATTATAATGTGTAGAAAAATAGCGTCCACTTGGTGCAAATTTAGCAATAGGTAGTCGGATATTGGACCAGGAATTAACAAAACGAAAACAATTTCTCAATTCCTCAACGTTTCGATTAAAATTTTAATCATTTTCAAGAGCTAAAATAATATTACAATGTAGTACAAAAATAAAAATATAGAGGAATTTATTAACAAAATTTTTTAAACAAAATTTAAATTTTCTAAAATAACTACATGCAAACAATTATTCAACAAAAATACATTGATTGAAAAATGTGAATTGTATGGAAGAACAATTTAAAACAATAATGTTATAATTAAGTACATAAAATATCAGATACTTAAAAAATAATAATTTACATACCATTGGGTTGAGATTATGTTAAACTGAAGTGTATTGTTGCAAAGTAACATTCTAAATGTTCAAAATATAATACAAAATTATGAAAACAGGTGTTGACAGTCTGAGAAACAATTAAAGACTGCCAGAGGAATTGAGAAATTGTTTTCGTTTTATTAATTCCTGGTCCAATATCCGACTACCTATTGCTGAAAATTATAATCATTTCTAAGTAATCAGCGGCTGAATACATGGTAAGAATTTGCCTTTTTTTATTCACCTGGTCAAACTTAATTTGACACTGACATTTTTCGAAAACTACAGTCGCCCACACATTTTAAAGAAGATTTAACTTGTATAAAACCCTAGTAACGTAAAATTATGGCAAACACACGTTAAAGGTGTAGGTCTCTGATTAGTCAATTTTAAGACGTCTTTTCTCGAATATCTTTTAAGCTAGATATTTTTTTCTTCAAAATTACACATCCGAGTGCAGTCTCGTGTTTCTTCATTCGCTCTGGGGCGCGAGTTGTGAGCCAGCCCGTATAGAGTGATCCAGAATGATTGAAGGTTCCGCCTCGTTCTGATTTTTTGTTCGCCGCAATGTTGTAATAGTGAAATAAGATAGACCGATTGCATTGGCGTACATATTTCCACTCATTTTCATCATTCCTCACTAGTAAGAATATATACTTCCAAAATAAACTTGTCATGTTGTTCCATAAACAACCACTATAACGTAATGATTTGAATAAATAACAGTTCAATTATTAACCTAAAAACAAACTGCATGTCAAAAAATATAAATACGTAACGCCGCTGACTTTTCCAAATGTCGGTAATATAGGAAACATAATTTGACATTGCCGGTAAATTGATACAATTTCTGTCCGTGAAAGTTAATTTTGATTATAATCAGAACTTTTTCAAGTCACGTGACATTCAATCATTCTGGATCACTCTGTACATCCAAACTAATGTCACATAACATTAACTTATCCTATCAACGATAGTTCCGAAAATGGCACCAGTTGTCATATTGTTTATTTACAATCCCTAATACTTTTTATATCTCGCCACCATAGTTGAGAGATACTTAGTACTAGTTTAGAAATCAAGTTAAAAACTATATACCTACCTAGATTTTAAAGAATAAGCACGTAAATTTATTCAGCAATGCCATAATTCCGGACTTATAAGACCATAATTTTATAAAATGCCTCGTTTTGGTTTGTAAAATACTCCCAATATTGTCCTGTCCTGTCCTGTCCTTAGAAAAGTAATCAACCATATATTCTCTCCGCGTTCTAGGAAACACAATTCATGACTCTACCCTACTAGTCAATCTGGATAATGCAATTTGGTTTCCTTGCAAAAGGTCGGGTAGTTATAATTTTTGGATATGTTGTAAGGACCAAGATCAGTGATAAGAAACAAATTTTGCAGAAACGAAAATCCTGTATTACTGCAGAGTTATAGGCGAAAAAGTTTGAAATTTTCGGCCTTTTTTCGATTTTTCCTCAATTTCTCTGCTTCTATACATCGGAGAGTAAAAGTTGTTATTATCACTATTGTAGAAGACAAAATTTGATAGGTACAACTTTTGTATTTACGATTTTTTTCTATGGGCTCAGTAGATCGAATGGTTTGCGCACCACTGCGATTTTAAGAAAACCGCGCCCATGAGGGGCATGCTAGGGCATGGTCCTAGTAACATGTGAACCAAACGGCTTGCTTGCATGACAAAATGCAGGGGATAGGCAAATATTTGCCTTTAACATCCGGACTACATCAATATTTCTGTGATATGTCCGTATTTTGTCATTTCCCAAAATCTCTGATAAATTCACTGCTCTGTAGTTCAATAAGTATACCCCGTAGAAAAAATCCTAAATACAAAAGATAGCAAATTTTGTCTTCTGCAATATTGAAGTCTCGTGGCCGCGTGCCTGAGTGTCAGGTCGAGAATCTGGGGAACCGGATTCGATCCCGACCGACGCCAAATATTTCGAATTTTAAATGGCACAAAATTGACCCCTGTGGCGCACTCTCCACGCCAGCAATGTGTGCCCGTGAGATTACGCCTGGTAAGCGTCTGCACGGTGCAAATATTTCATCATTACCGATATCTGTATACAAAGCAGATTGGCACACCAGCAATGGGTAATAAGCCGTGATGATATATTTATTTATTTACAATATTCGTTTCGTTTCTGAAAAATTGGTTTCTTATCACTGACCTTGGTCCTTAAAACATATTCGAAAATTATAACTACCCAATCTTTTGCAAGGAAACCAGGTTCTATTGTACATATTGACTGAACTATATCAGCAGACTCCGTCACCATTGCTTTTTTTTGGAGGTGGTGAACAAATACTTTTCTGATCAACTGTTACAAGCCGGGGGATCCGCCTAGCAGAAATTGTTGTCATTCCTAAGACATTGGACAGAACGTCCATGAAAAATGTGCACAGCCTCTACCTCTAATGCCTCTAATTCAAATTAGCGGGAGATATTGTGCTAGCCCAAAAATGATTTTTACATCCCGCTACCCTTGGTAAGGGAGGTATAGGGATCGTGCTAAAAATCGCATATCGTGATTTAGGTAAATGAGCACGTTTTAAGGTCCCTAGAATCCAATTTTAACATATTCACAATGATGTCTGTGTGTATGTGTATGGTATGTGTGTGTGTGGATCCTCCACACTAACTCAAATACTATCATTCAGAAAATTTTGAAACCTTGTAATTCGAACTTTTTCTATTATGGAAAGAGCCCATTAGATTTTGGTGTAAAGCGGATAACAGGAAATGGCACTTTACTAGTAGCTCAAAATAGTTTTTCTTCGAAAAATACCTTTAAATGTTATTTTTTCGAGATTAATGTTATCATAAAAATTAAAGATTATTATATTTTCGACAGATTTGCATTAATACTTTTTCTACATATATTATGGATAAAGTTATAAAATTATGTATAATTTAAATCCCGGAGCCTACGCTTTAAATAAATAAAACTCTTTGATTATGCAGTTATGCAAATGTATGTAACTGACAGATAAATGTCACTGTCAAAGAACTAATCATTTCAAATTAATAATAGTAACGTTTTAAAAAGAAAAAAGTAAATAGAACAATAGGAAAAAAAATCAATTTAGCTTAATAAAAATTAACGACTCGCAAAAAGTTTGTTAATTCTCATTTCTGGATTAGTGAATTCTATTCTATGCGGGTATTTAAAATTTAATCAAAAAAGGTAGTTACTTGGACTAGATTAGTCTATATTTTAAGAAATAAACTGCCAAAATTAGAGTATAATATACACTAATTCAAAAATAAGGATTAGCTTAATCTTTTTTGTAACTCGGGCGGTAAATGGAGGGAGGTATTGTGTTGGCCAAACCAGATTTTTTTTCTGGTTTCTTAATTATAATTATTAGGAATTAGGTATAATGAAGGAAATAATTTTAATTACAGCTAATTCTGTAGACTATAGAAATTTTCATTTTGTATTAAAGCAAAATCAAAGACAAATTACCCGTATAGAAATAGAACAATAGCGGATTGCTAATTATTGAAATGAAATGAAAGGTATTGGAACACGATTACGAAAGGTTAAATGTCATGAGATATTTCTACATTTATATTAGGATTAATGGAACCAGGTTGCTATTGATACCAAAATATTTACAAAACTTTCAGGGACACCTCAAGGATAACTTTTATTTCCTGTGTGCGTTCTAGCTTAAATACTAACAATCAGAACATTTTGAAAACTAGTATTCCTACTCTGTACTAAAATAGAAAGAAGAGTATATGCATTGTTATTCAAAATGCAATATCGAAGTAATAAAGAAAATGGGGAGAAATTTTTTATTTCTTGAAGTGATTTAGTTTTTCCTTATGACCTAAAAATTTCGATTTTTTTTTGACAGCATTCACTAAGAACTGAATGTGGTGATTTCAGATCGTAGCTGAAAAGATTTTTACAAAATCATACGATTGCATTGATGCTAGACACATTTTATAGATAAGCGGAAATTTATTACCGGAAAACATTTTATTTGGAAAGAAAATCTTGTTTATTGTTTATCCATAATTTTTTTTGGATATTTGTTATGTTTATTTTCTGCATTGTTACAGATCACGGTATACCGTTGAAGGTGTTTACCAGGTGTCATTATAACAATAAAAAATCTGATATGACCAACACATTACCTTTCGTCAATAAGCCCTATTGGCAACAGCCCGCTGCAAAAATTTTTATATGCTTTTTAAATAATAAATTTAAAAAATAATGTTGTTATCAATATAAGGGTCATTTTGGTTTTTAAATGATTTTCACTACAACACAAATTAATTAATAATGTTATAATAAATTCCAAAGTACTTGCATTGTTATATTTTCATGTACCCATAACAAACCATCCACGCCAAAAATATTGTTTTCCATTACAACAGCTAGGACAAATTACGTATTAAAAAGTCCCGTAAGGCGTTCATGTTCTGCATTTAATGTTTTATATTTTATACACTAATTGTGCTGATATTGACTTTTTTATTGTTCATTATTATTATTATTATTATTACTATTATTATTATTATTATTATTATTATTATTATTATTATTATTATTATTATTATTATTATTATTATTATTATTATTATTATTATTATTATTATTCAAGAAGAAATTGTTGACATATTTCTCACTGTATTAATCTATATTCGGCTTACAAAAATTTTTGTTTACACAATTTATTGTACTTGTAATATGTAAAAGTATTATTTTTATAGTACCCCATAATTGGGCACTTCGTTCCTATCGGGTATTTACTTACAAATAAATAAATAAATAAATAAAATAAATAAATATCCATTAGATATTCTACAATAGGATATTCTCGCATATTTTTTAATTATTTATTTTTTCTATAAGAACAGGTATATCTAAGAGTACGTGTGAAAACCCTAGTTAATAATTCCTTTTAATAAGCGAGATATTAATTTTTAAAATTTAATTTTGTTGTGTCACGTACTAGTACCGACGGTGTGCAATCAGGGGTTCATAGGTTTTCGAGAAGGTGTACAGTGAGTATTGAAAAAGATGGACAATAAGATATATTTAATTGTAATCTTAGCTACTATTACTAAAAAGCTTATATGAAAAATTCTAAGTAATCGATTACATATTTTTGTTTACGCTGTAATAGCTATTAACATACCTAGGAATGTTATGCACATCATAACTGCCGCAGATGTCAGTTAAGACATCTAAGGCTTGTTATGATACATAACATCCGTGGTTTGTTCAATAGTTTATTGGTTTCAGAAAATTAAGACATTATTGATAAATATATTTTTTGAAATTCTCGCATTAATACTACATTCAGATTGCTATGATTAACAGAACAATTATTTTGACATATGTCAATATGACAAATATTTAATTTATGTGCTTTATTCCTCATGTTTATTACTTTATAATAAAGTAGACCGTATTTCGAACGATAGGTTAACGTTATCTGTTTGTATTAATGAAGAGCATTATATTTTATTTACATTTTGTAGACCGTTGTTGACAAGTCAGTATGGTAATAATATTATTTAACAAATTTTTAGTATTACACAAATTGTTGACATATAGTTCATTATTTTGTTATGTTACCAGATGTCATTTCGCTTAGCAATACATGCTAAAACAGTTATACTAACTGAACAGTCTCGAACGACCCGAAGTAGACCCGAGCACGTGCATACTGAAGATGCGGCCTGTTAGCATATTCGAACATGGAGTAGGGATTTCGACTGGTCTCCCATTGGTAGTGGTAGTACAACTACAACTAGTACATCAGCAAAATTTGGATGCTTTGTATATTAAACCCTATTATTAATTTTAAAATTTGTGTAATATTTTGAAAAAAGTTATTGAACTGAAGCAGAATAGCAGAATGCGACGTCAAAGTTCATACAGCTTAACATGTGACAAACTGTTTTATTATTGACTATGATTGACGTGCTGTATGTAATTTTTCACGGGATTGAGGGGTTGTTTTTCATGACTATTCCTGGCGCCAATCTTTTAATTTAATTATTTACGAAAATAAAAACAAATTATTATTACTATGAACAATATTGCATAAACATTCATTTAAAATAATATAAATAAAATAAATATTTTATCACGGCATCATATAACCCATTTGTGGGTATGCCAATTTGCTTTGTACACAGATTTCGGTAATGATGATGAAATATTCGTGCCGTTTCGGCGTTTACAAGGCGTCACCTCATGGGCACTCATTACTTTTTGAAAAATGTGAAAGCGACTCATTCTATGCTTAATGGTATAACAATAATACAAGATGAATTTACATTTATACTGAATAATAATAATAATAATAATAATAATAATAATAATAATAATAATAATAATAATAATATCTAATAATAATAACAGCAATAATAATAATAACAATACTAATAATATTAATAATAATAAAAATAATATTAACAAAATTAATAACAATAATAATAATACTTACTAAATATTCATCCAGGTTTTTCCAAAAATTCTGTTGCATTCGACAATGCAGGAGGCAGGTGGGCAGCTATTTTTGAGCGGTATAGCACTATGCAAAATTTGCAAGAAATTTTTAATCACAATTTATAATTTCGAAATGAATTTGAATACAAATTTAGAAACATTATTTAATATAAAGACTTATTTATAAATATTTTTTGTTCCACTATAAAAGGCAAATGCTTATAATAAAACTGATTTCTACAGTGTAAATATTTTATTCTATATTCTGCGAGTTACTAAAACCTTTTTCCGTGACATATGACCTTTCAACCAGCGTTCCAGCCATCAAAACATTGCCCAGGATTCCCCCCACCATTTTACTTTCAGCGCACTTCCGTTTTCCGCAGATCTGATTATTGCTTTGAAAATGACCGTCTAATTAAACAGATTGAAATACAAAAAAATATACCTAGTTTTTACCTTCGGTCTTCTTTAGGTAAGGAAGGTATTGTCTTTGTTCAAAAAATTTGGTGATGAGTTTTTAATCAATAAGCATGTTTTACGGTCTCTAGAATACGATTTTACTATTTTTACGGTATCTGTATGCATACGTGTACGTGTACGTATAGAGTGATAAAGAAGTGGCCGTTTTTAGAGAAAAAAATCAAAAAGTTGAATTACGCCGGAAGTGGTTGATCATGAGGAAAGTATATTTGTTGTTTCATATGTAAAATTTTCTGCTGAACCCATTGGTAAAATAAAAAATCTTATGTGGCCAACACAACACCTCCGACCATTTAATTTTTGTTAATTTAAATATAGATACTTACATATTTAGTAATGCTGGAAACTGTATTAAGTTCCGTTTCGTATAACTGTGGTTCTATTTCCTATTTTCTTTTTAAAACGTTACTATTATTAATTTGAAATGATTAGTTCTTTGACAGTGATATTTATCTCTCAGTTACATACATTTGAGATATGTACTGTGAAACCAAGGAGATATATTATAGATAATTTTATCCAAAAATATATAGAAAAAGTATTAACACAAACCTACAGAAAATTCAATAATCTTTAATTTTTATAATAACACAAATTTAGAAAAAATAACATTTAAATGTATTTTTCTAAGAAATACTTTTTGAGCTTCAAGTAAAGTACCGTTTCCAGTTATCCGATTTACACCACAATTTAATGGCTTCTTCCTATATTAAAATAAGGTAGAAATACGAGGTTTCAAAATTGTCTGAATGATAGTATTTGAGTGGACGATCCACACACACACACACACACACACACACACACACACACACACACACACACACGCACGCACGTACGCACGCGCGCACGCACCCACTCCCGCACACGCGCACGCACACACATACGCACATACACACATACACATATACACACATACATACACACATACACACAGACATCATCGTGAAAATTTTAAAATTGGAATCTAGAGACCTTAAAACGTGGACATTTACCAAAACTCGATATGCGATTTTTAGCACGATCCCTATACCTCCCTTACCAAGGGTAGCGGGAGGTAAAAATATACCATTCCATTTAAAATAATAAAATTGTGGTCTAATTCTGGTTAAACCGGAAGTGCTACTGCTTTGAAAATATTTTAGTTGAAACGAGCATATCAGAAGACCCGTAAGCTCGTCAAGGGACACCTGTATACTACTACGTTACGATTGTAAACTTGTAACCTTAAACAATTTAAATATTTAATAAATTCCGCAAATTGTATACAATCTTTCGTAGTAAATTTACGTTTAAACTCCCAGAGATCCTTTTTTAAATTGGCCCATATTTTTTCTCTGTTTAAGAATTGGAAAGCAGCTTGAATACAAAATAACTGGATTACGGGAACGAATGTAAATTTCAGACATTTTTAATGCTAATACTTTATGTAAATATATTTTATTTTTTTAATACAAATTGAATGTTAAAATAACATGTTTGAATAAGAACACCTTTAATGGTACAAATATACTGTCATTAGCGAAATCAGTGAATAGAAAAAGATTGACACACCCAGAAATGGGTAATAAACGTGACGGTATATTTACAAGGTAGCATCAAAATGTTCCCGGAATTTGTCAATAAAATTTTATTTTAAAAAAGTACAACATTTTTACATTACACTCCTCCTGCATTTACGCACTTGTTTTACCTTTAGCACAACAATTCAAAACACTCCTGTAATAATATATTAAAACTTAAGTTACAGAAAGCAACGTATTCTAGCATGAGTTACAAATTCGCTCACGAGCGCGCAGCAGCGAGTGGGCGAACGAACGAGTGCTTGAATTGCCTTCTCTAACGTATGTTTTATATTATTTTCTTTGTTCAAGCTTTCTTTTATATAATTTCTTTATAAAAATATTGGACAATTTCCATTAAGTGGTTTGTGTTTTTTATTCTACCTCCGTTGCCCTGATATTTAGTGTATTTATTGCAGTCATGGCAATCTCAAACAACAAAATATCACCAAAATCGTTTAAGAATGAAGCTTATTCTAATACCACTATGCTTGTTAGAAAGTTACCTTCTAATTCCCAAAAAAAAAAAAACCATTTTCTGAAGTGCCTTCAGCTGCCCCGTCGAATTTCCAACACCTCTGCTGTATTAGCAAAACGTTGGCCATTCAATATCATTTTTAGTCGCAAACAGGTACAAATCGATTGGCACAACGTTGGGAAAATAGGAGGGGTGTTCCAGAGTGGTAACATTGTTCTTACCAAGGTAATTTTTCACCATCAGGGATATATGTATTGGAGCGTTGTCATTCATCAAAATTGTCAGGACGTTTCTGTCTAATTGCGTTTCGTAGCCGTTGAAAGATCTTCACTAAAGTTCTATTTGTTTACAGTTTGGCCTTAAGAATTGAATTCGTGGAGAATCACGACCTAGTAGTCAAAACACCTTCTAATCACATTCACCGTGCATTTGTCCAAGCGAAATTTTTGTTAGTGCCGATTGTATTCAATCTATTTTTTCATCGCCTCATTTCCATCTTTCTCTATGGGGTCTCGTAGCAACGTGCCTGAGTGTCTACTCGCGAATCTGAGAAACCGAGTTCGATCCCGATCGACGCCAAATATTTCGAATTTTAAATGGCACAAAATTGATCCCTGTGGTGCACTCTCCACGCCAACTATGAGTGATCGTGAGGTGACGCCTGGTAAACGCATGCACGGTACAAATATGTCATCATCAATACCGAAATCTGTGTATAAAGCAGACTGGCACACCCAGCAATGGGTAATATTCCTTGATGACATATTTATTTATTTTCTTCTTTCTTTAGCATTTGATGCATCTCAGATGGTGATATCTCCAGCAGAACGCAGAATTTAATGTTTGCACCCTGCTCTGAAGACGACATTTCAAAATCGAACGAACGAAAAAAACGCATTGTACGAAACAACTTACAGCTTTCGCTAAACTAAAAGAGGTACCGCGCTACTCGATCACCTACTTGGTTCTATGTAACGATTCTGGGTCCTTTTTGACGCTATCTCGTATTTATTTATTTAATCCAATAACAAGAATGTATTGCAATCACAGTACGCAGAAAATAAATTATGTAATGCAAATTGTAGAGAATTATTTCGATATTAACCCGAGTATATTTGCAATATTAATTGGAACCCTAATCCCTGAATCTATTATTATATACAGCTGGCCAGGACCGGACTGGATTAATTTCTGTGTAGGTTGTTATTCTATGTGCGGGATAGCTATAACGCAAAACAATTTAATTATCCTACTAACAATATCGAAGGGTGCTTTGCGTTGGTGCCTTACTTACTAATGGGTACTAATGAAGCGAAGGACTAAGGGACGGTTTCATTTGGAAAATTTGACCCAATTACGATAATCACTACGCACGAAATTCAGCATGTGTATAGATAATGATTATAATAATAGTAAAAATGTATTTTTTATATATAAAAAATTAATACTAGACGAGCAATTTTTTTGTGAACTGTTTTTACTTCCTTGCACATGGTAAAGGAAATATTGTAATCGCAAAAAATTTCGATTTTCAGATTTCAACGGAAATATCCATTTTGACCATCCCTGAATCCATTTTGACTAATTTAGTCGTTATGTCTGTACGTACGAATGTATGTACGTACGTACGTGTGTATGTTTGTACGTAGGTACGTATCTCGCATAACTCAAAAAGGTTAAGCCGTAGAAAATTGAAATTTTGTATTTACGACTATTATGACATCTAGTTGTGCACCTCCCTTTTTGGTCATTTGGTACTTTACTTAAAGCCTATAATAGATTATAATGAAAAACTATTTTAAAATATAATCCAAAACTTTTCAAATTTGGTATATAAGACTTTTATGTCAATGGGAACAACATAGTAGATTTTGGTTAAAATAGGCTAACCGGAAGTGACATATTACTTGAAGTTAGTAACAGTATTTCTTCAATAAAATGGTTTTATTTTAATTTTAGAAATAAATGCTTCAATTAATAGTTTTAGAGAATTAAATTTGCGTCTAGCACATCAAGTATTATTGAATTAGCCCTTTGTATAAGCGAGATATGTAAATTTAAAAATTATATACTTTTTTGTTTTTGTAATAAAGCTTGCTATGGATTAGGACAAAAAAGTACAAAAATATAAAAAGAATTAATGTTAATATCAAATTACGTCAAATACGTGCAATTTTATAATTGGGTCTATAGGTACGAGTATTTCATGTTGGTCTTGCGTACAAGGAAATCGTGTGGTGTCCACATCAGATTTTTTAATTAATATGTTTATGGACATTTTTGAGCGATGGTGAACCCCTATGCTTCCACTGTTTCGACTATTGCTTCGATTCAGGTCAGACTAATAGTGATGAACCCATGTCTCATCGGTCCTCACAAATCTTTGCATAAACATGTCAAGGTAAGCTTCATAATGGAACAGCAAGTCGAACGACATTTGGAAAAGAACACATTTTTTTTTCATTCCTAACACAAGCCATCTTGGATCGAAGGTGCAAAAAATGAGTTTTTGGTTATTTTCTTGAAAACATTGGCCCGTATCAAAATTTTAAAAGAATACAGAATTAAAGCTCGTTTTTTTTGTACAGAAAAGGGTTCTTACATTTTTTTACTTAGAATGAACTCTCAAAGAAGTATATTAAAAATAGTTAACCAGAATAACAATTTAAGATAGCAATTTAAATTATTGAAAAATAAATAATATTAGGTATTTAATACTTAGTAAACAAGAAGTAAATTATGATTTTTGAGGAAGTTTATTCAACGCTTTCCTACAAATTTACCCTCAACTCTGACCCGGTTAAAGATACGATAACATGGTTTAAAAATTTGAATTCAGCATGAAATTCTCCTTCATATCAATACATAAAATTCTTCAAATTTTAAACAGCTGCAAATCGATTTGGATCTCATTTTTACCTCTCGCTAAGAGAGGTATTGAATTCATGCTAAAAATCGCATATCCAGATTTTAGTGAATAAGCACGTTTTAAGGACCCTAGAATCCGATTACAACATTTTTACGAAGGTGTGTGTGTGTGTGTGTGTGTGTGTGTGTGTGTGTGTGTGTGTGTGTGCGTGCGTGTGTGAGTGCGTGCGTGCGTGCGTGCGTGCGTGTGTGTTTGCGTGCGTGTGTGCGTGCGCGCGCCTGTTTTTGTATGTCGGGATGTTGGATCCACGATTTCTCAAATACTATAAGACTTACGACATTTTTAACTACGGATTCCTCAATCTAACAATAATGGGAAGAGTTGATTAAGTTTTGGTAACAATTGGACAATCGGAAGTAATAGTTACAAGAAAAAAATCATCTAAATATTATTTATCGAAAATTTATGTAAATACTTATATTAAAGAACGTTAAATTCTTTATTCGATAAATATAAATTCATTATTATATCTTCTACAGATTTAGAAATAAAGAAATATATAAAAAATAATTTGATGTAAAAAATCTCAGATCAAACTACTTCAAGGCAAGAAATTCAAATGTTTGTAATTGACACATAAATGTCACTGTCAAACATATTTGTATGCCACTGTCAAAAATATTTGTACATAAAGAAAATGTATATATTGTACATAATTTCTATTAAAATATCCCATAGATTTTGCAAATATATGTGAGAATTATTTTGTAGTGAGACATGAATATATATATATATATATATATATATATATATATATATATATATATATATATATATATATATATATTTGTATTTAAAAATATTTTTTGTTTCATGCGTACAACCAGGTAAAATATCTGGCGAGAGGTTATGTGTTGGCCACATCAGATTTTTTTTTTGTGAAATTTCGACCTGTGTTAAATATATAATATTGTCTATTTTTAATCGTGTCAAAATTAGAACTAAGCTGATTTGCAGATATTTCAAATTTTAGAAAATGATCACGTACCTACATTTAAGTTGTTAGTAACTTGCGAATCACTCATCGACAAAAATCGTGTAATACATGATATCAAGGAGAATTTCATGCTGATTTCAAATATTCAAACCGCATTATCGCATCTTTAACTGTATACCTAATATTGTTTATTTTTTTTAGTAATTTAAAGATCTATAATAAATTTTTATTCTGGTTAACTATTTTTTAACAGAACGCTTTAAGAGTTCATCCTAGGTAAAAAAATGTAAAAACCATTTTATGTACAAAAAATTACAAGCTTTAATTTTGTATTCTTATAAAATTTTGATACGGGCAACAGTTATAAGAAAATGGCCAAAAACTCATTTTCGGGGTCCCCAGAGGATGAAAAATTAGTATGTCTTTTTGGAGGTCCCTGCAATAAAGAGAATAAAATTTACTTCAGCTTGCCACCAATTATTTCTACAATAAACTCTTTTTTCGATTGGCCTATAATCAGAATGATTGAATCCGATCGTAGGAGATGGGGGATGCCCACAGTCTCTGCTATTGATTCGCTTATCTGCCATGACCATATCGTGACAAATTGATGTTTGTATATCTTACACTGTGAGTATCATCTTAAATGCTTTTCCTCCCACCTTTAAGTTCAACTGCATACTTTTTCTAACATTGGGAATTATTTGGCATGTCTTTATGAATTTGCTTACGTATTTTATCAATTATCACTGAACGGTGTTCTATTTTTGCTATTTTAGAAAAAGTCAATGCAAACGTTAATTTAAAAAATCCAATTACTGGATTAACGTAAAATTTCGCAGAGACAATAATGATGTATACGTAACTTCACAAAAAATAATAGTGCGTCTAGTGCGTCTGTGTTAGGCCGCAAACTTTCCAATCCAGCCATTTTTGCTCAATTAATTTTTCTTTCAATATCAAACATTTTAATTTCTCAATTGTCTTTTTGGTTTAATGCCTGGTATATTGATCTTTGGGTAAACTCTCAGTTAAAAAAACGACACTTGTAGTTTCTACAACTTATACTAAAATATCGATGTTATATTTTTCTTTTTAAATGACAACTAAGTTCAAGACAATTTACCAACAAATGATAATACCGGGCCTCAGTAATATAAAGATATCTTTTGGTAATCTATAATTAAATTTGTTAACAAAAGTTCAAAAATTATTTTGATGCTCATTCAAATGAGTCCCTTTTATTTATAATGTGACAAAAGCTTTAAATAGAAATCCATTAAAAAAATAAATTGACAAAAAGGTTACTTTATTTCAGATATTTTATTATTATTAAAGATGCCATTCATAGCTTATTATTTTCTTTTTTGATTGCTATGAAAGGTTTCTCGATAAAAGTATCTTTTCTTTTCTAAGCCCCGTCTTTGTTCAAGAGGAAAAATGCGTGGGAGTAATGTCACATAATCATTATTTAGTTAATGTTCGTGTTCGTATTGACATTTTACTGGTGGGCAGCAAAATATCGGTTTTGTTCTTTCTGATCTTCATTTTCCATTTTCAGGCAATGACACTTGAAAGCAATTTCCATTCTCCATTCTATTAATCGATTTACGCTTTATTCGTCATTCTATTCTATTTTTTCACCGCTCACGTCATCGGGTAATGCTTTTCGTTAATTTGTCATTTGACAGACACGTTTCTTTCATTTCGTGGCGGTGTTTGGTATATTACTGACATTTAGACAGAAATATAAGCCTGGTTTCTCAAATAGAGTGGTGTAATCGATAACAAGAAAGGTTTGCATTTGGAAAACCGTGGGTTCAATTCTTTCTCCCAGCAAATAGTAAATAAAGTTGAAGTCTCGTGGCCGTGTGTTGGAGTGTCTGGCATAAAAGTGACCCCTGTAATTTGCTCATCATTTTATCATTTACCTAGTATATACCGATAGTTTCAACCCGCTTGAAAATGGGTTGAATCAACTCGATTGAAGTTAGCGGGTTGAAATGATTGGAATAAACGCATTTTCAACCGGATTAAAATTTTCAACTTGACTCTAAAATACAAATGAGTTGAGCTTATTCGACCGGATTGGCTTTACGGGATAAACGCTCAACCCGATCGAAGTACATGTATGATTCACTATCGTTAGAGGTTATCTGTCAGCTGCATTTTAACAGTCAAATCGTATGTGATTAGAATTGAATTATGTCAAAAAGAAACATTTGGCAGAATCAGGAAGTAATGTATTTTCTTTCCTTATGCCCGGTTTTATAAACATCGAATAAACTGCTGAGTTATTACTTTGAAAGTAAATTTAATCGACGAGTAAATAAAAATGTCTGTTTTATAAAACAAGTTGCAGAGTAAAATAACAACTTGCAGAGTAAACATTTTATCCTAGTCAAGCCTAGTGATTTACCGACAGAGACATGACACCTGTCATTATTTTGTGATTTTTACATATAACTATTTTAATATTTTCTATAATTATATACATTTAATATTGTTTTTCACTACATTAAGAACCTATAGACCAGTGGTAATAAAATTATATTTTTTTGTGAATTTGCAACTACAATTTTAACTGGGGACAAGGAAAAGAGAGTGTGAATACCGTACTACACTCAGGCTACGGTTTCGTATACCGGCTAATCTTTCCACTATTGGAGCATAAGAGAGATTGATAAAACCAGAATATAACATTACTAGACACGAAATAAATCCAAAAGTCAAAACAGAAAATAAAGAGTGTCAGAAAGTGCCAGGTGTCAACTAACACGGAAAAAAGAGAGAACGGGAAAAAAATTACACAGAAATAAACAAAGCAAATATATTGGATATAAATAAATAAATGTAATAATAATGCAAGAGATGAAATTTATAATGAATTTAATTTAATTATTGTTGGTGTGTCAAATTTATTCTACAGAATAAAATTTACTTCCTCGAAAATCGGTGGAGTAATTTATTCTGTAGATTTACTTAGCTAGTATTTTTACCTTCCGTCACCTTTAGGTAAGGAAGGTATTGTCTTTGGTCAAAAAATTCGGTAGTGAGTTTTTGATGAATAAGCACGTTTTGAGGTCCCTAGAATACGATTTTACTATTTTTACGATGATGTCTGTATGTGTGTGTGTGTGTGTGTGTGTGTGTGTGTGTGTGTGTGTGTGTGTGTGTGTGTGTGTGTGTGTGTGTGTGTGTGTGTGTGTGTGTGTGTGTGTGTGTGTGTGTGTGTGTGTGTGTATGTGTGTGTGTGTGTGTGTGTGTGTGTGTGTGTGTGTTTGTGTGTGTGGATGTGTGTGTGTAACAAAATTTTCGTCTACGATAACTCTAATACTACAATTCCAAAAATTATAATTCTTTCGCATTCCTCTTCGTTGCATCCATATGAAGAGCTGATTAGATTTTGGTTATAATTGGTCAACCGGAAGTACCCTCATTTGAAGATTTTAACAGTTTTTCTTGAAAAAACGATGTTAAATATCATTTTTTCACATTTAATGTTATTATAAATATTAAAGAACATTGTATTTTCTATACGATTTGACTTCATTTTATACTTCATATTAAATGGATATAGAGTAAAATTATAAAGATATTAAATTTCATAAATTAGCCAGCTATGCTAGAAACAGCTACTATATTAAGAAAATTCTGATTGAGAGATGTCAGTGTCAAGTGCAATTGACATATTCGTAGTATATTTATGTTATAATTTTACTCGAAATATAGGATTTTTTTGCTCGAAACTTTCTGTATGGAATTTGTATAAAATACATACAACTGTCGAAAGGTAATGTACATACAAGAAATTAAGAATCTTTTGCAAGGAACTTTCTGTATGGATTTTATAGAAAATACATATGCATTTACGAAAATTCTACCGGTAGATACCGCATCTACCGACTGTGTTCGAAAACACGAGTGGTAAAAGGTTACCGTGTTCGAAAATTGTTCAATAGCTATCAGATCCATCTACCGGATTCATGAAGGATCTAATCTCAAAAAAAGGTACTGATGCAAAGCGAAGCACGCGCGTTAAAAGTGGAAATGTGTTCAAAGTAGGACTCTGCTCAGTTTGTTAACTACGTCAAATTTCTAACCTGTTTCAAATTTTCAAATTTTTTCATAGGTTATGGATCTACCCTGTTTACCACTTGCGTTCTTAAAATATCGATTCCGGTAGCTATAACCTGATAAAAAGCTGTTTACCGGTAACAGTTCACCGGTAGAATTTTCGTAAATACCTCATATAAATGACGGAAGGTAATGTGCTGGCCACATCAGATTTTTATTCTTGCTTTATAAAACGAAAATCTCTGGAATAAACTATTTTACTTTAAGAGTAAATTTTACTTTGCTAGTAATTTATTTATCCATCTTTTATAAAACTGGGCATTAATGAAGGAAATGAAAATTCTAGGTCCTATGCACAGAAAAAAGCTTAGAATACTTCACATTCTCAACAGCTAGCGAGACAATATAGTGAAACAGCTTTTCCTCAAAACTTACAATTTTAGAAGGGTCGCTTAAAAATATATATTTTGGTTTCAATTTAGTATTTAGTACCTCGCAAATATAATTAAAAGTGCTTTTAGAGACTCTAAAATTTACTATCCAATCTGAATTTGTAAATTGTAGCACAATGTTTTCCCACCAGTTAAAACTTCGTGTTTTATTTTTCATTCGTATCCTTTTATTTTAAAAATATGTGAGTACGTAATGTCATTACTTGTTCTTGTTTCATTTTCAATTATATTCGTCCGCAAAAATCAAGTAAACATAACCAAACAAATTGACATTTCGCAAACGCTTTCGATTGGGTTCACTCGACCCGCTATAACAGCAACGAGATAAACGGTAGAGAGTTAACCTTGAAATTCGAGGATCGAATTTCAAACAGGTTGAAACTAACGGGAGAAACTTAGTAATTGTTTCATTTCTGTTACTTAACATATATTTTCGTATATATTTAATCATGAATAGGTCTGTTGTACGAGTGAAAATATCACGAATAACCATTAGATATTTTACAAGTAATTATTGAAATTTACGTAATATTTTCAAAAAAAAACACGTGGTCTGAAACAGAATGTGACGACAAAATACATACAGCAAATGAGACAACGATTGCCTACTTTATTTATATAAATAACGTAGGTGATTGATAAACTGTTTTCCTATAATGACCTGTTTTATGTGCAGGGTGTAACAAATTCGAGTTCCTTATATTGAAAACTTTCTTATTTATGCACGCTACAGAAAATTGATGTAGGTCTTTATGGGCCAACTTTTTGAGATACCATTGAAAGGCACCACAGTAATTTTCGATTTTATTATTTAATTTATTTAATTATCTAGATAATTTTTATATGGTTTTTACGTAGAATATCAGGCGTAATTGGGTTTTTTCAAAACTAAATCATTCTCGACATATAACACAGATATAATATTTTTAAATGAGAACATATATTGAAAACAGTCTCATCTTTTACCTTATTTTATAAGTTTTTCATGTATGTAAGTCTACATTCTTTTGTTTTAAACATGAATAAAAGATGAATTATTAGTTTATTGGAGTGACAATTTTTAAGAAACATTTATAGATCATCATTTGTTTATTTTAATTCTATATCTATTAATTAAGTTTTCAACATTATTTTTACTCTTATTATTTTCGGATTAGTTAATTTATTTTTTATCGGCGTTATAGTTTGACATAATTCGTAAACTGTGGTTTAATATATTTTCTGTAGTATATAAATTAGAAAAATGTGTATAAATAAAGTAAATAAAATTAGGTATAGACGACAGATGATCTGTAATTGATTTTTTCATTTGTTTCTTTTTTTTTACCCCAATAAATTAATTAATTATGTTTGAAACAAAAGAATGTAGACTTATTACACATTGTTGAAAAGCTTATAAAATAGGAAAAAATATGAGGTTATTTTTAACATGTGTTCTCTTTTTAAAAATATTATGCATGTGTTATATCTCGAGATTTATTTAGTTTAAAAAAAATCTAATCACGCCATGATAGTCTCGGTCTAGCCGTTAAGTCAAAAACAAAAAAATCCATTGGTGCCTTTTAAAATTGTCTCATAAAGTTGCATAATAAGAAAGTTTTTTTTTATATAAGGAACTCTAATTTATTCCACCCTGTATTTTGACGTGACAGGGGGGGGGTTGTTTTTAATGACTGTTTTTCGCGCTAATCTTTATATATTTAAAAAGCTTTGTACAAACTGTGAAAGCGGCTCATTACAAAAATCTTCAACGGTAAGGAATGAAGAAAGTTTTTTTTCATTATCTCGAAGTCAAAAGATGTCTACGGTTGCTTTTGCCAGAAGCTCATCAATGGTGTCATTTAAAAAAAAATTCGATTTTTTTATAAAGTCGTGAAATCCATATAGTTAATAAATATAGTAATATACATACAATAATTTGAAACATACGACTTTTCATTCATTTGCTGATAAACTTTCGCGGCTGCATAAATTGACTAAATTTGTGATGTCACAGATTCATCACAAAGACATTGTTCTCGTACACATATTTATGCTGCACGTGATTTTAGTTTTAGACGTTGTAAACACAAAACATCAATCTAACCTCAAATGGTCAGTTGCACAGCTTATATTTAATGTCTTAATTAAAGGTTAACAAAAAAAGAACGTAACGAAATTTTGACAGTAATATTTAACAACTCATTTAACATTTCGTTTCAATACGATATTGTCAATTTAACCAACAGTTAACAGTTTAACTATGAGCGCAAACTGGCCATAAAAGTACGAATGCAATATAAGGTATATAAAAAATAGCAAACTAAACAATCATATTTCTAATTTAAACCCGTAGAGCTTGACTGTCGTTATCTCCGAAGCTGTCACGTCAACGTTAAAATATTTGAAATTAAAAGCAGAAGGCAACTATTAAGAAATCATATCTCTGATTCTAAAGGCTTGTAAGGTGTGAAACATACACCTACCTACACGTTAAATTTGACCTATTCTTTCAAGAAAAAAGCAAATCAGAAAATCTGAAACGACTCCATTGTGCTATTATTTTAGTCCAGGAAATCTACGATTTTACCTCAAAAGAATTGCATTTCTTACGAAATCCAATCCAAAAAATGGGTGAATATCATATCAAAAGTTTCCGGATATCGAGGAATTTTCTCGAAAACAATTGCCCGTATCAAAATTTTACAAGAATATAAAATTAAAGCTAGGGCTGTACGATTTTAGAAATTCGAAATCAATTTTCGATCTTTTGCTAAAATTGATTTGTCGCGATTGATCGACTTGATCGATCAATAGCAAAAAATCGATATTTGTGATATGAAATCGAAATATTACAAAAAATCGATTTTAATAAAGGATCAAAAATCGTTTTAATAAATAATCAAAACATCGATTTTAATAGTTTAAAAAACCTACTTTAATAAAAAAGCTGTAAGATTGTTTTTATTAAAAGGTCAAATTACGAAACTATTCACGAATAACACTTAACGCGCGTAGAACGCCAAATGCTGGTGAAATCAATATATTTCTTCTTGGAATAAATATTTTTTTAAAAACCGATCTTTCAGAATTTAGAAGATCGATATGTTTTAGAAAGATCGATTTTCCGGAATTCTGATAATTTTTTTAATTGATCGTTCTTTTTGAAAAATATCGATTTTTCAATTGATTAATCTATTTGAAAAAACCGATTTTTCAATGGATCTTTCCAATAAATCGATTTTATCGATTGATCGATCTTTTCATAATAAAAGATCAATCCGATTTCTTTAGAAAAAGATCGATCAAGATCGGTCAATCGATCTTTTTCTCAGCTCAAATTAAAGCTAAACATTTTTTATACAAAAAAGGATTCTTACACTTTTTATCTAAGAGTTAGGTTAAAATTATTTAACCAAAATAACAATTTATGAAAGAAATTAAAATCACTCAAAAAAATATACAATATTACGTATTTAATAATTGATGTAACAGGTTTTACTGTTTATAGCAGTTTTTATGCATCGTGGTATCGAAAGAAGTAAATTATTGATTGAAAAAAATTTGGGATAACGCGATTTGAAATTTTAAATTCAACTTGAAATTATCTTTCATATCATATATTATATGATTGCCGATGAGAGGTTCGCGAGTTACTAACAACTTAAGCTTACATGAATTTCCTTTAAAATATTAAACATCTGAAAATCGGCTCATTTCTAAATTCTTCATTTATCACTTCCACACGTATTAAATCCGTAATATTGTTTATCCGACACCGACTTATAAAATACTTGTTACTATGGTTATTTGAAATCACTAATGTACAACATTAGTCACTCCGTGAGAGGATATTTTAGAATTCACAGAGGAATTTTATTGTATTTTTCTTTCAAATAATTCCCAATGGCAGACAATAATTATTACAGCAATTTTTTTCAATACCAATATAACAAAACCATAACAACCATTCAATGGCTACTTTGTAGTTTAAAATACTACATCAAATGGCTTGTCAGTGTCAAACGATGAATGAAAACATAAAAATGATTTAAGAAGGTTTGAAAAAAGTGTTGGATAAAACGTTGTATTACACTCGTGTAGAATGTATATGACACTAAAGAAAATTAAACTTTTTCTTTCGTGATTATTATGATACATTCCACACTTATATAATAAATAACTATTATCTTTAATTGTATCGAAATTTTGGTCAAAAAAATACGAATTCCCATGGTCCAATTACTGGAAACTTTGTGTTCAGCGCATTTTTCTGAACAGGATTCCGTTTAAAAAGCTTTTGTTGCAATTTCTTTGAGGTTGGGGGTCTTTTTGAATATATTTCCTGGACTTTTTGGTTTAGAGAGTTTTATTTTATTATAATATTTTTCTAATTATGGTATTTCTTAACTTACATTTTACATTCCAAAACAGATAATTAATTAGGTCAGAAAATGAAATATAGAAATAGAAATATAAATAGAAACAATTTATAGTTTTGTTGAACCAGCACTGCGCAGTAATATTGGACCACATTAGTTTGCAAAACAAATAGATAGTATAATTTAGCTCCGAATGACAATGAATGGCAAACATGCAATATCATTTAATTTTAGCTGAACAGCGGTTACTGTTGTTCGTTCGGCATGGCTTGATCAAAAATCGAGTCCGTGGCTTTATATATAAACTCAATTTCATTATAGTTTCATCTAGCCGTCGACACATCTGCTCTTTTCGGTCGGAAACAAAATCTAAACTGGAAACTCTAATTTCGAATCCCCATTATATATGAGTGATCTATTTATAGCTACGTATAGTATGAGGTAGAAATTTCATTAATTACATCATTCGTGAGTAGGACTAGATTAAACCCAAATAACATTATGTAATATAAGTTTTCGGAATGTTTTTTAATGGATGATATTATGGTTTAATAGACCGGGGACTTGTGCTACAAGAAAAATTTATTATGGTATTCCGAATGCTGAGCCTTGGTGCTCACTTTAAATACCCTGAAGAAAGATTTGCTGTCTTCCCCGGAAAAAAGACGATCTACCCAAATGTGGGTCATGACCCAAAGTTGGTTAAAAAATTGATATTTTAGAATTTAGGTGTTCTATGTATATCGGACATACATTTTTTTTTGTCTTTTAGAGTAAAAATTGTCCGTTGACAAAGCCCGAATGGAATGATATGGACAATTTCTGATAGGTAAAATACACAGCAATAAAAGGCTTTAGCGCCCTCTGCAACAATTGAAAATGGCTGGCATTTATTATCGGCTACCATTTACATATACATAAATACCTAGATTCTAAAGTAACATTATTTTTAAATAGTTTTGGGTCATGATCCACAGCTAGATAGATCGTCTTTTTTTCCGGGGAAGACAGCAAATCGGTCGCCAGGGTGAGTACCAAAGGTCAGTATTTGGAATACCATGATACATTTTTCACGTAGCACTAGCCCCCGGCCAATAAAGAAAGTATATTGAATCTTGAATCTAACAAGAATAATACATCCTATTAGTTTTTGTTCTGTATTTTCATTTAAAACCCGACGTTTCGGCAGCATACACTGCTGTTTTTTTCCGGGCGTAAAATACATAAATAAATAACAAAGCAATAGTAACAAGTAACTATGGTAACAAATGACAAACTATTTAATATAGGAAGCCATGCTCAACTAAGTTACCCGTTAAACCGTCGCAATGATTGAGATTATTATTTTTGGTTTTATAAATCTCTGTGGCTTCTCTAATTAACCTGTTGTTTAGGCGTGTAGATTTTGCAAGAATTTTTGTTTCTTCGAATAAGGGATTACAGCTCAATCGAATTAAGAGAAATTAGTAAAAAATATTGAAAGTATATGCTTAATGAATATTAATAAAGATATAAAATGGTATTGAAATACTTCGGAAATAAGGGGCTTTTTGGTTTAGCAGCTCGTCATTCATATGAAATCCATATATATATATATATATATATATATATATATATATATATATATATATATATATATATATATATATATATATATATGTCGGAGATTGTAATATCAAAGCATGTCGTAACGATCATTTAATGAATCAAGTATTACATGAATCACTTATAATGTTTTAATTGTATTGTCGTAATCGAAACGTCAAGCATTCTAGGCTATAATGCTTGGATGGAATCAGTGTGTAGCGGTACTCAGGAGTGAGTGCAGGTCCGCCTCGCTGAGATCATCACGTTTATATTGTCGCTGTGGTTCTGAAATAGTGTTGGTCGACATAGAGTTTGCTAGTGATACTACCCCGCGACATCAGAAGTGGGATTCGCCTGCGATCCACAATATTGTATGTGGGTTTGTGTTCTGTTGGTGAATTATAAAGTGAAGTGTAGGGCCAAGCAGATTAAGATGGAAAGGCCGTCTAGCAATTTTTGCAGGTTTTCATCATAGGGCGTTGACCAGTAACAAGGATTCCGTCTGTGTCCCACCCAGAGAGTGGTGACGCAATTACAAGGGCTCGTTAAGTAGAACCGTGAGTAATGAGTACTGAATTTATATTAAGCGGTCTTCCAATACTGGTAAGAGATTTTATTACAAAGCTCAAGATATCGTTGTGAGCTATGTTGGTGGCAATTGGGTTGCTGTTGTAATAAAAGCAATTCGGTCAGTTGCTTGCTGAGAAACGAGAGACGAAGTCGAGTTTGTTGTTTATGATATTGTGATGGCCGATGATCCGGATTACCGATCTCCATATATGTTATTTAAGATATTATTTATTACAGTAGGTGTTTATGGCAGTTGTTATATTTTGATTGATGTTTTGTCATTGAACTTGTATGACGTAATAAGTATTTCTTTTTTGGTAGCTTGATTCTACTCCTTTACATCGTCTGCGACGTGACAATATTATTAAACTGAATTTAGGTCAAGTAGTCACAGATCGGGAGTATCAACCAGTTTGCGATTTAGTTAGTTATTTGTGAAATAACAAACAAACTAATACAAATTCCTTAAAGCGTTTCGGTATGTCAAGAAAGATTGTAAAATGTTTTCATTGTACAAGTTTCGCAAACTAACAGACACGTTGAGTAGGTACACTGCAACCTTGAGGCACCTGTTATATCGTTACTTACTTTTTATCCAGATATGACCGATGCGGGTGCAGAACCATGGTGTACCGAAATAGAAATTATAACATTAAAATTTCACTGGAGATCTTCAGGGAAGATTGTTAAAGGTGGAAATATGTTAGTAAACTATGCTAAAGATTAATATTTTATTAACTGCAGTTAAAGTTTACTGAGCTACAAATTGTAGATAGATGATATTGTTATTATCATTATTAGGTTGAGGGCTTTAAGCGCTGGTGACTTTTGTCACCGCGACCAGTAAGATCTGCTGTAGCGTGTTTTAACTGAATGTCTGGAAGCCACTCCAAAGTTTTGATGAACTGAAATTTGGTATTTTATAGAACAATGACTAGTAAAGATACTTGTCATAATTCAAAGTCCCTTTTGTTGAGAGCTAATAACAGTTTAACGATTATCGTCGAGGGTGAAATGAATATCTCCAGGCTATGAATTATGGCTTTTCAAGTATCCACAGGAAGTGCCTAAGACTCACTTATACTACGGTACCCTTTTAGCTTTGATTCACAAGTGAAAGCAGCCTGGTTATCTGACGTTATGTAGATTGCTTCTCCGTTGAGAGCTTGTTTAAGTTTATTGAGCACACAGATTTATTGCTTGAGATATAATGAAACCGTTGTGTATGGATTCCTTTATTTGGCAGCACGGACCAAATAAAATCGATCCAGTTTCTGCTGACTCAAGTTTAGAAATATCCGTAAACCAGGACAGAGAGTCTATTTGGAAGAGTGGCCTTACTACTGTCCACCGAAGGCGATTACCAAAAACTCTCTTGTGTAGCTTTTTGTTTTAGAAATTATGAGTGGCCTACGAGATCTCCAAGCTTGAAGTGTTTTGTCTTGCAGAGTGCAAAGACGTTGGCCCCAGAATCAATTCCATTACTGCATTTGGACAGGTATTCAGAGCGCCTGTGGTATGTGATACAAAGAAAACTATCGTTGCGCTTCCGCAAAGACGCTTGTGCTGTGTTTTGTTACATTTCGGCCGCCATACTAACGATGCATGAGTGATCATTGGTCCAAATACGGTGATGTATGGCCAGTGGTTCATTTCTGCCTGCAATCTCTAGTTTTTGCTAGGACAGCGGCTTGTGTCCGAGGCTGCTACGGGATTTGTTTTGATGATTTTGTTAATGTATAAATTGCATGTGGACTTTTGAGTATTCAGGTTTCAGGTATCTGCGTTGACATTAAGGGTAATGTTATTGAAGTGAGAGATCGTTGCATTCGATCAGTTACCGTACGATGATGCTGTTTGGGAAAAATATTGTTGACAGTGGCAAGAGAGCTGTAATTATGGACGAAGTCTGTACCAGTCTCTCGAAATAATAAGCCAGAATGGGCGAGCATCCTGCCAAAGATCTACGAATGAGGCGATGTGTAGCACTGATAGTGAGAGAATGTATTGGACGTACCGTGTTAGCGTGAATAATATAGCGCTGTGCAGACAGTTCAAATCTGAGTGAACTTTTATCAATTGTTCATGTTTGTATGAAGTTATTCAAGTTCCTGCACGTCCATGTTCCAAAACCCTGAATCGTTACGGATGAAACTTTCATAAATATTGAAATTTAGGTACAAATATGGTAGTGGTTTGAAATAGTCCCTGAGTCTATTCCCAGAACATACTATATGACTTTATTAAATTTCCGGTGAGCATGGTCGTAGCTATAAAACTTGGCGTTTTGGTTTTGATGGGGCTGTGGCCGATCAGGCTCCTCGTGACCGTTTTCGGGGTGACCATGCCAGTTTTGTCAAATTGTGAATTTGTTGAATGTTTAAATTGTGGCAAGCTAGATCATCCGCAGAGGAGTTGCACAGGACAGCTGGTGCCCGGACTGGAGCCTGCCATGGTTGCGAAGCCGACTGTTTTACCTGAAAAACAATTGAGCAACAGAAATCTGTCAGCTATTGGAAGCAGAGTAGTCTGACAAGACCGGACTTGCTTTTCAAATGTTTGTCTTAATGTTTGGGATGCCTAAGTGCAGCGTGATGGACGCTGGAACAAATTGCTTTAAAATATTTTGATCGTATCCAAGGATAAATTTAATTGAAGAAAGTTCATCGGATGATGGATATAAAGGAAGATAAAAAAAATTTGTTTCTACATCTCCTCTTGCAAACGTTTCGGTATATTATTTTACCTTCATCAAGTGCTACAATAAAAATATCTGACACAAATCAACAACAATCGTTTTCCAGAGTATAATCAATCAATAATAAACAACAAGTTTAAATAAACGACAATTTTTTTTATAAAATACCTGTGAGATATGCAGGCCAAACGAGAAACATTATAAAGGACAGCATCACCTGTGACAGTGTAAGATGAACTGATTAAAACTTACTAACCTCCAATAAGAGCAAAAACCAACTTGTCAAAAAATTAAACTAAAAAACACTAAGCCAAAATACAGTTAGGAAAACGAAAAGAAGAACTATCTGTTTCAATTATTTAACAAATTTAGAACATTTTGATAGCTTTAAGAATTATTTACATAACACATGAATCCATGTTCTAATTTTTAAGTAGAGCGGTTCATGCGTACAATAATGAACCTTCTAGAGGTTGAGACCACAATTTAGTTAGGTCCCCACAGGGGTGACTAAAACTTTGAAGAGCCGACAAACTTTTATAACAAAAGTGGCTAAGGAGCAATTGAGGCGTTGGTCTGGACATTGGACATTTTCGTTAAATTCTTTAGAATTATTAACCGTGATGGAAGATGACATGCTACTGGATGCCTCTGTCATGGTGTTTCGGTATGCTACTGTGATACCTCTGCTGAAGGTAACGTGCTAACTAGGTGCCTCTGTCGTGTGGTTTTCCGAGCTGGTTAAGCGATGGCGGAATAGTGTTCCATTGCTGGGTAAGCAATGACGCTGTGGTTTTCCGAGCTGGTTAAGCGATGACGGAATAGTGTTCCATTGCTGGGTAAGCAATGACGGTGTGGTTTTCCGAGCTGGTTAAGCGATGACGGAATAGTGTTCCATTGCTGGGTAAGCAATGACGGTGTGGTTTTCCGAGCTGGTTAAGCGATGACGGAAGGGTGTTTCATTGCTGGGTAAGCAATGACGGTATGGTTTTCTTGCGCTGGTTAAGCGAAGATGGAATAGCGATCGATTGCTGGTTAAGCAATGACGGTCTGTCGCTGTTGGACAAGCTATAACAATGCTTGAATACTGATATTGGTAGTCATGTATTTACTGGTGAAATGTATTGTCACAGAATTATGTTTTGTTTGACGTCTTGTAAAAAAGGCGTCCATTAAATAATTAAGTGTACTATAGCTAAGTTTTGAGCTTAATATAAATGTGAAGAAAGTTGTAACTATTTGAGCACTTATTGGTCAGAGATAGCCGAGCGAAAATACTGTGGATAAATTCTTTGTTTTCAGATAGTTCACACGAGGATGTGTGAAACGTCAGAATGGCCGTGTCGGAGATTGTAATATCAAAGCATGACGTAACGATCATTTAATGAATCAAGTATTACATGAATCACTTATAATGTTTTAATTGTATTGTCGTAATCGAAACGTCAAGCATTCTAGGCTATAATGCTTGGATGGAATCAGTGTGTAGCGGTACTCAGGAGTGAGTGCAGGTCCGCCTCGCTGAGATCATTACGTTTATATTATCGCTGTGGTTCTGAAATAGTGTTGGTCGACATAGAGTTTGCTAGTGATACTACCCCGCGACATATATATATATATATATATATATATATATATATATATATATTATTTTGATTGGCGACTCAAAGGCCACCTATAAATATATAACGAATACCGAGTTAGGATCGGAGCCTACTACCAATGGAAGTATAGAAATTCAAATAGCGGAGACGTGGCTATCAGTCCAGTAGTGCAATTCTCAAACAGTTTTTATTTGTATATAAATATTTTGCATTAAACTTAATAATTTAAATACACTTCCAATTATAAATCATGTCGACTTGTACAGTATAATAATATTCATATATTTTTTATAAATATAATTTAGAAATAGCATATATTTCAAGAACATTTAGGTTCACAAAGAAAATAGTTTGATATAAAAACTTATATACGTGACGTCACATCTATATTTTCAAATTTCGGAGGACTATAACTCGCTTATTAATAGGAATTTTTTCACCGGATTTTCACCGACAGTCTTAGTTTTGCTTATACGTTCAGATGAAATAAAAGAAAAATGGTGGAATCTCCTATTTAATTTGGTGAAATTCTTCCGGGGCTTGCTCTGCAGCTGACGATTTTTCAGGTTGGGTCAATCTGATTGGTCGCTGGTGTTCATTCAAACTTGTAGAAATAGTCTTACCAGTCTGGCCAATGTAAACTTTCCCGCAGAGACACTAAGAATCAGGTAAATCCCTGAAGACTGAAGAGGGATGACGTCTTTCACTTGTCTCAACATATAGAGAAAACGAATCTACTTATTACTACAACAATAAATCAACAAAGCTTTAGGTTTAGCATTCATATTTAATATAGAGCTAGTTGTCTATTTTCTTTTATACGACGAAATTTAATTCTGATTTGCTCCATGAGACTTTAGCGAGTTTTAAATTTTATTTTGCTTACTTTTTGAAAAATCTTGAGCACTAAATGTTTTCATTTTGGGACTCCTACACATTTTTGTACATCTATCTTGTAAGTAATACCAAAAAGTTTCAAAAGAATGTATGGAGGGTATCACAATTTTTGACTTCAGGGCTTTGTTTGGAGTCGTTACGACGTAAACATACTAAAAGTCCCCGGACATAGATGGTGCAGGGGGATCGAGAAGGTATCTATTTTTGGTTTTTTGCTTATATCTTGAAGATAATAAGATGCACCCCGCTCACCTCCTATGTCCGAGGACTTTTAGTATGTTTACCTCCTAGCGGCTCCAAACAAAGCCATGAAGTCAAAAATTGTGACACCCCATTCTACAACCTCCATTTGAACGTTCGTTGACTGGTCTACTTGTTTGAGTACGTTAGGAAGATTATTACGCGAGTTACAAATGTTACTTTTTCCTCCAATCACTGCGTCTTGGTCGGGCTGAGTCAGACCAAAACTTAATCTTTTCATTTACATTATGTAAGCTGATGAAACCAAGTAATTTCGACTTGCAATTTTGTGTATAAACCTCTAACACGCCCAATATGAACTGTCAGGAATTGGGCTGGGAAAAAGAACGATTGATCGATCTTTTTCTAAAGAAATCGGATTGAGCTTTCATTTTGAAAAGATCGATCTATCGTAAAAATCGATTTATCGGAAAGATTGATTAATTGAAAAATCGATTTTTTAAAATAGATTCACCAATTGAAAAATCGTCTTTTTTTCAAAAAGGTCGATCAATTCAAAAACATTTATCGAAATTCCGGAAAATCGATCTTTCTAAAAGACATCGATTTTCTAAATTCTGAAAGATAGTTTTCTTTTAAATATTTATTCCAAGAAGAATTCTATTGATTTCACCAGCATTTGGCTTCACGCGCGGTAAGTGTTATTCGTGAATTGTATCGGAATTTGATGTGCGTATGCGTAGTAGAAATTTGATATCACGACTAATTGATAAAATCAATCTTGCGATTTTTTAATCTATTAAAATCGATGTTTTAATTATTTATTACAATCGATTTTTGATCATTTATTAAAATCGATTTTTTACGATAGTATTTCGATTAAGTCAGGAAACGCCTTGCTTCTGAAATGGACTCATCTACTAAAATCAAAATATGATAAATTTTTGTCAAAAATAGAATTTATATGCTCTATAATTATGATCAGTAAAAGATGAATTATAAAAGTAGTTTTAGCTCCGAGATATAAAGGTTTATAAAATTCTTGACGTCATCAGAACTAGTTTTGAAATTTGTTAAACATTGAAAGCCTGCTTTCGGCATTAATTTAGAATGACAACATAATGGATACAGATTTATTTAAAAACTGTCATTCAGCTGTCAATTTTTAAATAAATTTGTATCCATTATGTTGTCTTTTCTGAATTAAAATGAGCCATTCACAGCAATGAAATTAAGCAAAATTATAAAGAGTAATTATAACTAAACTTATAAAAACTCGTATAAGTTTACGTTAATGCATTCAAACGTTCGAAAGCATCAATTATTATTATAATTAATTTAAAATAACTTAAAATAAGAATTTTATGCAAACCTCATATTTTACTTATAATTTATAATTATAAATTTAAGTAGGCCAATCAGATATAAATAATATTTATTTATTAAAAAGAAGTGTATTAAAACAACTATTTGCATTAGTTACTTATCAGGTGACAGTAAGTATGTGCTTATAAGTATGGCACGCTACATTAATTATAATTTGTATTTTAATGCCCAGTTGCACCACTAACACTTAAACTTTAATCTTGGTTTTATTCAATAATTAGTCAATTCAATTAAACACTGAAATTAACTAAATATTCAAATGAAATGTGTCACAATGAACTTTAAAAAATTATAATTCCCTTAATACTAAAAATATTCAAACCGGACTTTCATTGACCGCTATATTTTGTTATGAAGTTACATAAAAAAATTGTGGATGAACCCATTATTTTATATGGAAATTTTGTCTTCCCTTTGAATTTTATTTTGAAATTTTTTTGGAGTTATCTACTTATACAAGGAAAACATACAACAATCTGTAGAATTCCCAATATGAAATGTATAGAAGAAAATGGACAACTAGCTCTATATTAAATATGAATGTTAAACCTTAAGCTATGTTCATTTTTTGTTGTAGTAATAAGCAGATTCAATATACTTTAATTATGTTACATACTCTGTTCAGACCTCTGGCTGACTGGAATTTACGTATAGACGGTCTAAAGAAAAGGTTTACGCTTGCGGACGAAATTTGAAGCCCGACGCGTAGCGAAGGGTTTTTCGGGGTTCAAAGGTGTAAATTTCTTCCGACCTGAGGTATGTACGACGTTTTACGCACTGCTGCAATCAAATGAAATGTTTTTGTTTTTAAATTATTTTTAATATATTTAAAGCTTGTTGCTATGGAACAATGGGTGGCCAGGTGGCCATGCCACAAAACAATAAGACGATGCGTTGCTTTGGTTATCCGATTTTTTTTAATGTCAAGCTTGGAGGCTTGGAGGCAATTTCTAAAGAAATTCCTTAAGCCATTTTAATAAAAACTAGTGTTGCTTTAACCGAACTAATAGCATTTTTTTTAAAATAAGAGTGTTGATTATATTTAAAAATGTATTTTTGATGTTTTATTCACCAGTCGTCGGCTTTTGCTCCATTTTACTGCCCGCATGTGCTACTTTACCGCCCGCAGGGAGTGATCTTTCAGTTTCTGCCATGGTAACTAAGATGTAAACAAAAAAATTTAATGCAGTTGTGCGAAAAAATCATTTGCCTCTTCCTGTAGTATATTTATAAAGGATGAACAAATAATATTAACCCTCTCTCGGCAAACAAATTATTGAAACCATCCCTAACCTAGCAATTTTAAAACTCCTGTATCAGCTTGTTCTTATCCCTGCGAATTTAGTTCAAAGTAACAATTTGAGAGTGCAACACCATCTCGTTTTTTTCCTTTTCGTCTCTCGTCTAATTTCGCTCCTCTCTGATAAAGTAAGCAGATAGAGATTAACTCGTGTTATCTCAAGGGGTAGCGACTTAACCTATATGGAAACGCTAACATGCCCCATATTCTGTCCTTGTTTTGCAATCGCAAGGATTAACCAGCAGATTTATTATCAGTTTTAGAAATTTGTAAACGTTCCTTATAGATTTCACATCTTCTAAATTTATACTAATTGGATAACTTGCAGTTTAGAAGGAAATACACTTAAACGATTCATGTCGTAGAGTTTAATTTAATTTATCGGGAAGCCATGTTTAAACACTACCACCTTCGAAATAATTAAATCCTTACGGCTAATATAATTGATAATAAAAATTAAATTTACCCCTAACCTAAACTTTAAGGAAAAATAAAAAAATATATTGGTACAGTGTAATTTTTTTAAGATGTCTGATCAAGTGGCATTTATTAATATTATTATTATTATTATTATTATTATTATTATTATTATTATTACTATTACTATTATTATTATTATTATTATTATTATTATTATATTTATTATTATTATTATTATTATTATTATTATTATTATTATTATTATTATTAATATTATTATTAATATTATTATTATTATTATTATTATTATTAATATTATTATTATTATTATTATTATTATTATATTTATTATTATTAATATTATTATTATTATTATTAATATTATTATTATTATTATTATTATTATTATTATTATTAATATTTTAGTTGAGCACTTTAAACGGTAACCGCTTTTGTCATTGCGACCTGTACAATACAATACATTTTCACTCTAATCGCCAATAAGTAGATAGTTCCCTTAATAAATAGTAATAAAAAATCAATTTAATGTTCTGTTTGATAAATAGTGTTGTATTGTCCCAATAAATTGCGAATTTGGAAAGTCGTTTCTAAAATATTTATCCGTTATATCCAAATTTACTGAAATAGAAAAAGTTTAGTATTATGAGCACTATTCACTCGGATGATTTGCATCACTCGCCTGCGGCTCGTAATGGAAACATCATTTTCGTAAATAATGACTACCATAATCTCTCATATAATATATACTATTTCCATGGCCGCGAAGTGCAATACGTTATTTTTACAAAAATAACGAATAATTTATGATATTACGTTTAGTAGTCTTTGCAGTGGCGCCGACTATGTGGGTGCTCCAGGGCTTGAGCACCCGACAGGAACACACGATAGAGAACGATATATACGAATATACCTATTAAACTATATCTGTATACCGCTAAAAGGCACACAGGAAATGTCCGGAACATTTTATATTTGCGTGGACAGGACACCTTGCTGTGCGCGCATAAGCTTGTTGACGCATACCCGAGTGCTAGACAAGTATGGTTCACGACATCTACTGTATATTTTAGCTAGCCAGATTAGATGTTTGGGGTGTAATCTGTAATCGCTATGTTAATTTTAACATCATGTTTAAATTTTACAATACTAATAATAATCGTTAGACAGTGAATAAAAAATTTAAATGATAATACATTTGTTTCTACTGGCTACATACAGTGCCGGATCAAGCGAGCGCGGGGCCCGTAGCAAATGTGAACAGGGGGCCCTTGAATTGCATTACGTATTATAATTTAGGATGTAAATAAAACAAAACATTTACAAAAAGGTTTTTCGTGATTTAATGTGGGCAAATTTAGAAATTACACTCGACAAATAAATATTTTTAAGTAGATCATTTTCTATATTCATAATAGTGAGGTCATTCAAACGGTCTTGTCCCATCGTGTTTCTTAACACATTTTTAATTCTCTTTAATGTTGAGAAAGAACGTTCTCCGCTGCAGTTTGAAATCATCAAACTCAAATTGTTTTATCTCTGTCAATTGTTTAGAGATTATTTTAGAGAAAAATTCTTCAAATAAAAGATGCGGGCAAATAATTTTTCTTTAACCATTATTTGAAGTATTTTCCTCTAAAAGGATCCATAAACGAATGACAGAGATAAAACAATGCTAGTCAAATGCTCGATAATCGCCCTTAATCAGTTGTTCATACTAACGGTCAATATGCCCAAACAAAAAACTGGATGATTAAAATGTAGTACCTAATGTGTACTCAAAAAAGTACTTCTCAAATCGCTGGTGTTTTGGTATGATAAGGGAAAAATGTTAAAAACTGAAGCAACTTCGGGAAATAATTCTATCGAGAAATTTTATTAAATCCTGTTTTGACAACTACCAAAATCTAGTAAATATTATCAAAAAATATATGTAAAAAAATCAGATTTTTATCTTATCTACAAATGAAAGCAAATTGAGTTAAGAAGAACCTATTTTCATCAATGCAGCCCCATAAGCAATTTCGCGTCACATCGCCCCCATAATGTTCGGCTCTAAAACCTACATGTCTTGTTTTTTGAACTTTGTACAGTAGGTTGGTATATGCACACAAAAGTTAGCTACTTACCAAAAATTTCATAGTTTATCGTTCTCGTCGTTTTCACTGTTTTGATATTATATAGAATTTTACTATTATAAAAAGTGGTATTGTACAGATTTTGTGCTAGTCCACAGCGATCAGCAAAACAGAATTCATAACACAAAAGCACGTAAAAACTAAGACACTATAACACGACGTAAATAATCCAATAACAACAAATTTTGTCAGCATGGTCGGGTTATACAAACAGCTCGAAAACAATATTAGGGGATTCCACCTGTAAGTAATGTTGTGTTGCCAACTTGTAGCATAATAATGTACCTATACTATTACAGTATGGCCTGCGCTCACTTTGAGAATAGCTACTAGGCGTGTGGCTTAGTGGCTGGCTTATAATTTTTTGATTTGTAGTTTTTTTGGGCATAGGCGCGGGGCCCCCCAAGGTGCGGGGCCCGTAGCATTTGCTGCCTTCTGCTACATGGCTAATCCGGCACTGGCTACAAATTTTAACAGGCTGTAAAAATGAACATGATATGTACGATACAGAATACATAAGTGCATATTGCATTAGAAAATCGAAAATAAACATAACCTGTCCAGCACGTTTATTGTAATGTAACTTTGGCCATGTATAATAGTCGCACATTGTGTTGTGCTTAGACAGTGTATACAGATAAGTCAACAATCAGTTAAATATATTATCTTTTCTAAAATGTTCTGAGATCTGGCAATTTATTTTTGTACATGAAAGGGGAAAAATATACAGCTTCACATCCCTTAAAAATATATAACTTTTAGGTTTCAAGCACCTGACAGAAATATAAAAAGTCGGCGCCACTGAGCCTTTGAATCGTTGTAAAGGACAACAGAAATTTGTATACAATTGACTCGTTACACATGACAGCAGAAATCCTCCTTGTTCATTTCTAAAGAACCGCAAGAAATAGTTGCTGCCTGAGGGGCAGTTTTGAATTTGTTACTCCCAAAATCTAAAGAATTGTATGATAAAACATTAAATGTCAATACTTGACATAATAATAAAAATCCTCTTGCAGAATAATGTGCATTTTTGGTCTCTATGGGAAAATGGTGTACTTCTCTTTCAATTTTGATACAATAGAAATTAACTTTACTCTCGGTCATGGGGAAAAAATATTAAATTATGGTAGCATTCTAATCACTATTGTATTTTATTTTATATAATAATTTTCTTGTTAGTTTTCTTCCATGTAGATGACAAATAATTGATTATAAAATGTAATACGCTTGGGAAAATATTTACATACAATTTATCATTTAGTAATTGCTTCGTTGTAAAAGATAACATATCTAGTGTGTTATTACTTAATAAGTAAGTTATATGTCTATATTGACTACATATTTAACGCAATATATTATAACAATAATTTTTTATCTAGGCTTCTAGAAATTTTATTTTTGAAGCATTTGAATATATTTTCACTCATGTTATATAAGCTATTGTTGAAATTTATGGCGAGATTTTAAGTTATTTCTGTTGGTTACTGTATATAAATCTGCTGACTGATTTTTTTTGTTTAGTTTCGACTGGGAAATACAACAAGCTGTTTCATAACTTCAGGTACAATAGTACTGACCAAAATGAGTTAAAAAAAGCTTAATCAATATCAGGTCTGATCTTCAACTGTTTCCGAGATAGACCCCATTTTGTATTAGAATCGAAGAAAAACTGACAAAGATAGCAATCGAACAAAATTTTGTCTATGCCAGTAAGTAGACTATAAAAAAAGAATAAAATTTTATATGAAGCATTTTTCTCAATTTCTAATATTTAAGAAGTTATTTTATTGGTCAAGGTCGTCACAAGATTTTACTTAGGGCCATTTTCATAATACAATTTATCTTCACTTTACACTTTAAATTAAAATTAAAGTTGTGTTCGTTTTCATAATATAACGTTAGCACTTTAGCAAGCACTCTAGCATTACTTAAATAGTCTTAAAGTAATTTTAATCTAATTTGCTTTCTTGGTTCAAATCTTACCTCAGTAATAGACAACAATATGTTACACTAAATTGATATCAATCTGAATATTTCCCCGTAGTGATGCACGACGATGCGAGAGTACTCTCGCATCTCGTCTCGTCTCGTTGCATTATGCGAGACGAGAACGAGAGAGATTACAGTTTAAAATTCGAGGCAGGATCGATATAATAACTTCGAGAAGCGAGAAATCTCACGAGATTCTCGCGAAAATCTCCCAATAAAAAGTATTTGTAATTTTATAGCTTTGATTCATAAATTCAATGAAAAATGCGCCAAACAATGAGTTGATTCAATGCCAATTCATGCATAGAACACGTAAATGTGAAAATTATATGAATTCACTATATTTGTTGAGTCTATGTAGAGTCGATTAGTATCGTTCCCAGAGCGAGGAAATGCAAAAATAAAGACAAAATCGGTATTGCATCCAATAGAACTAGTTTTGTCCAATATTTCGTCCCCTAATTCACCCCAGTTAAAACCATGGTTAATAAAACTCTTGTCGCTCCTGAAAAGTATAGGATGTTATATTAAGCGTCGATGGGAACCAACAGGGAGAGAAGCGGAGTAATCGGTTGCCGGCGGGTTACCAGTATAGCGGTTTTTTATGACTTAATCTTACTTAAATAGTGGCATATATTTAATGAAAAAGTGTAGGTACTTTTAGTTACAAAAAATTATTTTTTAATGTTTAATTCGCTTTACTGATGACAGAATGTGTTAACAGATGTTCGTATTAAAATAGTTTAGAGATCACAATTTTATGATAAATTCGATATTTTAGAGGTAAATTAAATTATTTACTAACTTATTAAATTTTCTGGTGACCGTAAATGAATAAATATGTTCGTATTGAAATAATTTGGTGACCAAAATTTAGTGTTTCGTCTCTTTATTATAGTTATACGACTGCAAATACATGGAAGACAATGCTATTGGTGCGAACTTGTCTCTTGTAGTTAAACAGTTCCGTAAATACGTAGTGCGCAAGCGCTTATTTTTATAGCGAGACTCTTGTGCGAGAACGAGATGAAACCCAAAAAAATGTGCGAGAACGAGAGTGAGATCCAGATTACAGATCCAAAAACGAGACGAGATCGATATTTTAAATTTCTCGTCTCGTATCGCTTCGCATGCATCACTATTTCCCCGTCACTTTTGGTGTCCCGCAGGGATCCCATCTTGGCCCTCTTTTATTTATTATTTTTATAATTGATATTAAAAAATGTTTTTTATATACTACCTTTAATATGTACGCTGATGATTTAAAAGTTTATATGCGTATTAATTCATTATCTGACTGTTTGGCCCTTCAAGAGGACTTTAGCAGGCTTGACTTAATGCTAATGATTTAATAAATGTTCATATATACCATGCTCTAGACATAGCAATACATATGTTTATAATTACCGTTTCGACGGAAACAATGTGAACCGAATACATCATTAAAAGGATTTAGGGGTTATCTTAGGTAGCAAATTAATCTTTGATTTACACATTGACCATGCTGTTAAAAAAATCATATAAAATGCTAGTATTGATTTTAAGAAATGGGGATAAATTCAAAAGTTGTGGTACTTTCATATCTTTATAGGTATTACTCATTTGTTCGTTCACATCTTGAATTTGCCGCTATTTGTCGGGCACTTCTTTATCAAATATACACAAATAGAATTAAAGGAATTCAAAGAAAAATTTTGTACGTTTTAAGTAAAAAAATTCTAGATAGCTCTTTGTATTAAGATCTCCACAAAAACGCCGAACAAGGATGGATCTAATATTTTTATTAGAATTGCTAAACAATATGATTGACAGTCCAGCATTACTTAATAAAATATCATTCAGAATACTGTCATATTCTACCAGATTACGAAATTTGTTTACTGTTTCAAGCTGTAGAACTAACATAGCCGTCAATGCCCGACTTCTTAGAATGACATTTAATAACTTGTCAGTAAGGTCTAATTTTTCTGACCTATTTAACTGTACATTAAGAACATTTAAGACTTTTGTTTTTAAACACTGTTCTTGAAGTTTTTTTTTCTGTGAATTTAAAATAGTTTTTTCTGTTATTTTTCACTCTTTCAATTTAATTTCATTTAATTAAATTTAATATATTATAGCGTGAGAGGGTAGGTTCCTACGACACTTGGTCCGCAAGCCCCGTCCAGCGCGTGCGAACCGACGCCTATGAAAAGAAGCGTTCTAGTGAAGTAAAATATAATTTACGAAGTAAAAGTAAAACGAAGTAGGTTTGTATGTAACTATAGATATAATATAACAAAAAGATATAATTGAAATGTAAATACATATAACGTTCTGTCATAATAAATTTGTTCAATACAAGTCTTGGATTTATTAATGGTCTATCTAGTAAAACTACAATAATTTCAGAAGTGGGATCGCCAAAACTTTTCAACAAATAGGAGTTATACAAGATATAGGTTCAAGTTCGTGAAAAATTGTCATTGACTGTTACTTATATTCGTGTGTTGAGTTTGTTAGGGCTAAAGGGAGCTGTTACTAGCAAAATGTTAAATAGTGGAATAGGAGAAGTAGCAGATGACGTGGGTGAGCCTGGAGATGTATCAGGTGGTAGTTGTGAGCCTAGATACTTTCATAATGTTGGAAATGTTTTGCCTGAGTATGATCCAGTAAAAAGTACTTTTACCATAGAACAATGGATAGAAAAGATTGAAGAATTTGCAGAAATATATAATTGGGATGATGTAGCAATTATACATTTTGGGTTATCAAAATTAATGGGCGTTGCTAAAACTTGGCGTGATAGTTTGAAATGTATGAATAGGAAATGGAAAGATTGGAAGGAATTATTAATTGAAAACTTCCCTAGCGAAAGATCTGCTATTAGTATTCGACTAGAAGCTCAAAATTACACAAGAGCAGCTGGCCAAAATATAACAGAATATTTTTATGAAAAATTATCACGATGCAACCGAGCGGGAATGGGTGAGGCAGAAATAAACGAATGGATAGTGCAAGGTTTGAACAACAACCGAATTCGAGACTATCTAGGACCACTCAGCAGATATTCGAAACCCAGTGAACTTCTTGCAGACTTGCGAGGTGCTAATTTTATTAATAATTCGGTAAGGCATGACAACACGTCAAAAGAAGGTAAGACGATTTCTTCCGTATTAAAATGCTTTAATTGCAAAAGTAGTGGTCATGTAGCTAAAGATTGCTTTAAATCAAAACCAAGACAAGTGACCTGTTTCAAATGTGGCACTGCTGGCCATATATCTCGAAACTGTAGTGTGACAGGTAAACAGAACCCCAAAGTTTCGAATACGACTAAAACAATTAATTTTATGCAAACTGAAGATGACACACATTTAAAATATTTTAAGGATGCATTGCTAAATGACAAACCAATAAAATGTTATATTGATTTAGGTAGCAGCTGTGTTACTTTAAGAGAAGATACAGCAAATGAAATGGGAATTACCTACCTTGAAATGGAAAACATGACATCTTTAATAGGATATGGACAAGGACAAGTTAAACCTGTAGGACTAGTCACTGCTAAATTAGAAATAAATGGTGTTTCAGCTAAGGTAAAAATCCATATTGTCCCCAGTAATTCTCAAAACGTTCCATTACTTGTTGGACATCCGTTTACCGAACAACCCCACGTTTGCATCGTAAGCAAGCAAAATGAGTTGATTATTACAACAAGTATTTTCCCCAACACTGAAGCCATACAAGAAGAGCAGAAAGCAACGTTATGGGCTCGTGAAGCAACTGTAATTCCAAATAATTATCTTGGACATATAGCAGTAAAATCTAGTTTAACCGATCAAGAAATATGTATAGAAGGTGGTATGCGAGAAAAAGGACAAATAATTCCACGATGTATTGTTCGACCCGACGAAGAAGGTAATACTATCTTGCCAGTTCTCAATATATCGGGTGAATCGTTTAAAATTGAAAATGGTGCAAAAGTAACCAGAGGAGAAGTATGCGAAGAATCTAGAGAAACTAGAGAAATCAACGATATTCCTATAACAACAGATGACATCCAAACAGATTTAATTGGAGAAGAAAAAGAAGATGTAGTAGAATTAGTAAATGAGTATAAAAATTTAATTGCAAGAAATGTTCGTCAAATCGGATGTACGAATAAATTGGCCATTGACATCAAATTAACACAAGACAAACCTGTCTACTATAAACCTTACCGTCTATCTCAAAGTGAACGAGAAAAAGTAAAATCCATCGTAGAAGATTTGAAGAAATCTGGCATAGTTGAAGACAGTACCTCTCCATTTGCTAGTCCAGTTCTTTTAGTTAAAAAAAGTGTGGTGATGTTCGTCTGTGTATTGATTACAGGGCTCTCAATAAACAGACAGTTAAGGTGCAGTATCCTCTTCCCATCATCGATGACCAGTTAGACAGAATGAAAAACATGCAATGGTTCACCAGTTTAGACCTCGCCAGCGGGTACTACCAGGTTCCAGTTGAAGAAGATTCTAGAAAATTCACTGCGTTCATCACTCCTGACGGCCAATACCAGTTTCAACGTATGCCATTTGGACTCTGCAATGCTCCAGCTTATTTCCAGAGACTTATGAATATCGTATTAGGAAACCTGCGGTATACAACTGCTATGGCGTATCTCGACGATATCATCATACCATCAAAAACAGTAGAAGAAGGAAAAAGTAAATTAAGGTTAGTTCTAGATGAATTACGTAATGCAAGATTAACACTAAATATAAAAAAATGCTTTTTCTTCATGAGAAAAATTAATTATTTAGGATTTACAATATCATCTTCCGGCATCGAACCAGGAGAGTTAAAATTAAAATCTATTTTAAATTATCCTGTACCAACTGATATAAAAGCATTACGTAGTTTCATAGGTTTAGCTAGTTACTTTAGACGGTTTATAAGGAATTTTGCAATAATAGCAAGACCTATGACTGACCTTCTTTGTAAAGGTAAAAGCTTTGTTTGGCTTGAAGAACAGCAAAAGTCATTTGATAGAATTAAAGAACATTTGAGCGCGAAACCTATCCTTGCAGTGTACGATCCACACGTATATACAGAAGTGCACACTGATGCATGTGTAAATGGTTTAGGAGGCGTTCTATTGCAAAAACAGCAAGATGGCCATTTACATGTTATTTCATATTTTAGTAGAAAAACAAGTAAAGATGAGGCAAAGTACCATTCTTTTGAATTAGAAGCATTAGCCATTGTTTGTACTTTAGAAAGATTTCGTGTATATTTAATAGGAATAGAGTTTGTTATTAAAACAGATTGTAATAGTTTAAAGTTGCTTGCTAATAAAAAGAATTTAAGTCCACGAATTGGTCGATGGTTCGTAAAATTATCAGAATTTAATTATAAAATCGAATACCATCGTGGTAATGTAAATGTTATTGCTGATGCAATAAGTAGACATCCCGTGGAAGAATCTGCAGATATCACATTATCTGGTTTACCAGTGTTAAGTTTAAATATTACCACTGATTGGATAGCTGCGATGCAACGAAATTGTTCTGAAATTTTATTAGTTCGTGATAAATTAGAATCCGGAGACAGTGCAACACATGAAAAATTTACACTATATAATGGTCGTGTTTATCGTACAACTAAAGGAAGATGGAGTCTCTATATACCAAATGAATTACGATATGACGTTGTTTCAGAAGCACATAAAATTTTAATGCATTTAGGAGTCGACAAAACATTACAAAAAGTCAAAGAAAGCTATTACTTCCCAAAAATGCGAGAATTCATTACAAAATATGTAAATAGATGTATTAATTGCTTGTATTATAAATCAAAAAAAGGCAAACCTGAAGGATATTTACATCCCTTAGATAAAGGAAGTGAACCATTTCAAACAGTTCACATAGATCACGTTGGTCCGTTTGTAAAATCAAAAACTTTTTGTAAATATTTCATTGCAGCTATAGATGGGTTTAGTAAATATTGTGTTTTAAAAGCAGTTACAGATACAACCTGTAAAGCGGCAATAATTTTTCTTAAAGAATTAATGTCTCATTACGGTAAACCTGCACGTATTATTACCGATAGAGGAGCAGCATTTATTGCTTCTGATTTTGAAAAATTTTGTGATTTATATGATATACAGCACATGAAAATAGCAACAGGTTGTCCTAGGGCTAATGGTCAAATTGAGAATTTAAATAAAACCATATTAAATTGTTTGGGTACTACTTGTGATTCAGATAAAAGAGATGATTGGGATAACAAGTTAATAGATGTTCAGTGGGCATTAAATAATAGTGTTCATAGAATTACAAAGAGAACACCCTCTGAAATTATTTTTAAATATAAACCAAATGGGCCTTATGACAATCCACTAACTATTGAAATAAATAAATTAAACGAAAAATTAAATTTACAATCTGAAAAAGAATCCATTACAGATTTATTAGATAAAAATAAAGAGATACAAAAGTTACAATTTGATAAGCATAGAAAAAAAGCACATAATTATAAACCAGGTGATTTAGTTCTAATTAGACAACAACCACCGTCCACAGGCAACAGTCGTAAATTAGAACCAAAATACAGAGGACCTTATGAAATAGTAAAAGTTTTAGAAAACGATAGATATCTTGTAGAAGACATTGAAGGAGAAAAGCTATCGAATAAAAATTATAAAGGGATAATAGCTGCCGATAGATTAAAATTAGTTCCTAAATTAGATCAGTACAATTCAAATATAAAATTAGTTGACGAGGACGTCAATATCCGTCAGGAAGGCCGAAATGAAGTAAAATATAATTTACGAAGTAAAAGTAAAACGAAGTAGGTTTGTATGTAACTATAGATATAATATAACAAAAAGATATAATTGAAATGTAAATACATATAACGTTCTGTCATAATAAATTTGTTCAATACAAGTCTTGGATTTATTAATGGTCTATCTAGTAAAACTACAATACTAGTAGGTAGAAGGAGCCTAGATATAGGCGATCGATAACATAGTGCAGCCCGCGGTAGGCAGGTGACGCGAGGCGGGCAGTAAGGTAAACAAAGGGAAATAAGCATAATTACCCGCGCATTGTTATATCGTTCGAGATGTCACGAGAATATTCCCGAAGGTGTTAGAGCCACTATATAAGCGATGAATTTGTGTGCGGAGAGTCACAGAGAGAGTTAGTCCGTCACAAGGACATTTGAATAGATAGTAAGGAGTCAGTGAGTTTAGTAGAACAGCAGTATCGTGGTGAGCGTATGCAGTTTAGTGTCAAGTGGAGTACTCGCGAAGTTACTGGCATACTGGGATAGCTGTGGAAGCGGTAGTTGTGAAAAGTATTGGGAAGCTAGGTATACGGGGAGAGTAACGGCGAGTGGAAGTGAGTTGTGGCGTACGGACAGTCGGTGGTACTTAATTTGAAACTCTTAGCAGATTTTCGAGGAAAAACATAAAATATAATCCACAATTTAGTATTACAGACTTTTCTATTTATTGGAACAACAAATTAGATTTTGTTTACAAACGCTCGATCGGAAGTGATACTTTACTTAAAGCTCATTGCTATTTTAAACATGGAATTGACGGGAGGTTATCTGATGGACACATCAGATTTTTTTAACTATAGTAATTGTCATTGTTAGTATCATCTAAATATTTATTTATCGTTTTAATAAATATCTATTTTATTTAATAATCATTATTTGATTTGTACACTTCACCCAAATAAATAAAAAGACGTTACAAGATGTATCTATGTATATAAATATGTTTATGTGTATTTATTTTGACAATGATGTAGAAATTTTTGTTTGTTATTAGTGCTGCACGGTTATTAGGACTTGTTCTGTTGTGCGACCTTCTTCTTATAAATAAATGAATAAATAAAATAAATAAATAAATAAATAAATTCTTAAAGTGAGCCTGATTATGAAAACGCCCCTAAGTAAATTTTTCTTATAAACCAAAGCACATTTAAGCTGAACTCTCAGAGGTAAATAAAAACTCTCATTTAATCGAAGTCCTAACTCTTAAAGTTTTCGAGATAGCAAAGGTAAATCTCGTAAAACTCATTTTCACTGCCTTTTATCTCGGAAACTATTAAAGATCGGATCCATGTTTAATAAGCTTTTTTTACTCATTTTGGTCGGTACAATATGCCCTAAAAGTTTGTACCCTAAGTTGAAAAACACCTGTACATAAAATTTTAACTTGAATTATTTTGCAAATAAAAATAATTATTTAATTGAAAATATAAATAATTTCCTTATTTTAGAAAATCTTGGTCAGCTACTATTATTATTATTTATATCCCACGTGCGTGTTATATTGAAATTAAGATTTAAAGTGTTAAATAAACCCGTGAGACATTTTTGAAAAAAAATTCCATAATACATCGTTTTTAACAGCTAAACTATTTGACGTTATCATTGTTACGTTGCGTGACAGCAGTTGCTTATAGAGCTAGCTCAAAATTCCTTAATTTTCCACCAAGTACGGCCGGGAAAACTGAAGGAAATTACATGTAATTTTGATATATGATATTTGGAAATTATAACCTTGCAAGTGACTTAATAGTGCTAACGTGGAAATGGAAAATAAATATTAATTTTCAACAGAAATTAAAGGAGATTATTTTCCTGATTGTAGAATTTCTTCAGCTATTTAATATTATTTATTCATTTATTCTTATTTACCAATGCTGGCATATGTAATAAGTTTCTTTGAATATAACTATTGTTCCATTTTTCAATGCATACAAATCATATAATTAAGATTTACATACATATACAGTATGGCTATAAAGATTTAGGACTGATTTTCTATTATTTTTGACCAATCTTCAACAACATGCCCCTCAAGTTTTACATGGATCACTTTGGTACATTTTAAATTTTCGCGGTATTATGGGCGGAAAAAATTTACAATTATTTTTAATAGATCTCGCTAAGGTGTATAATCTCCAGTTCATATAACAACTCTGTCAAAACCAATGCAAGAGATTTCTGGGTAAGAAATTAATTTCGTCGACCCATTCAATTCGAATTTTTTATAAGCATCTAACTTTACCGTGATGTCAATTTCTTTTTGTTTATAAGATACTGTCATTATTATATTGATTAGCTATTATTTTCCATTTTATAATGTTTGAGTTTTTTAATCTTAAAATTTTGACATATTTTTCTTTCAAAAGTGAGCTTATGAAGTACTTTTGTACACCTTTGGGTGAGGTACATATTGGTACACTGTTAAGTTCCCAATCAAGAAGTCCTGCAAATCTTATATTGGGATGGGAAGGTCATTGAAATACTAAATATTGGTTTATTTTCTGTTACTTTTTTAAGAAACAAATCAAATGAACCGTTTATATTTCCCAATATTCCTGATATAAACGATATCGACTTAAATAACATCGTTTTTATATTACCACAGCCGACAATAATCGATGGTGCAGCAACTCAATGTCTAAATTTCCCAGTTAAACAAGGCAATTATTCATTATACTTTTTTTCAAATCTTGTACCATATTATATCATTGGTGCATTTTTACCTCTTGCTAAGAGAGGTATTGAATTCATGCTAAAAATCGCATATCCAGATATTAGTGAATAAGCACGTTTTAAGGTCCCTAGAATCCGATTATAACATTTATACGATGATGTCCGTGTGTGTAGATGTGAGTGTGGATGTGTGTGTGGGTGTGTGTGTGGATGTGTGGATGTTGGATCTACGATTTTTCAAATACTATAAGACTTAAGTCATTTTTAACTACGGATTCATCAATATAATAATAATGGGAAGAGTTGATTAAGTTTTGGTAACAACTGGACAACCGGAAGTAGTAGTTACAAGAAAAAAATCATCTACATATTATTCATCGAAAATTTATGTAAATACTTATACTAAAGAACGTTAAGTTCTTTATTCGATAAATATAAATTCAGTATTATATTTTCTATAGATTTAGAGATAAAGAAATGCATATAAAATCATTTAATGTAAAAAATCTCAGATCAAACTACTTCAAGGCAAGAAATTCAAATGTTTGTAATTCACACATAAATGTCACTGTCAAAAATATTTGTATGCCACTGTCAAAAATATTTGTACATCATTATGAAGATTATGAAAATAAAAAAAGTCAACAACGCAAAAGCATATACGCAAAAAAGAATATAAAAGGAATTTGCGATAAAATATAAAGAAAAAGAAAAGGAAAGTAGAAAAAGAAAATTTCAGGATATTGAATATAAAGAAAATGTATGTATTGTACATGATTTATATTAAAATATCCCATAGATTTTGCAAATACGTATATGTGAGAATTATTTTGTAGTGAGATATGAATATATGTATTTGTATTTAAAAATATTTTTTGTTTCCTGCGTACAACCAGGTAAAATATCTGGCGAGAGGTTGTGTGCTGGCCACATCAGATTTTTAATATTTTTATTTTGTTTAATAAAATATATTTTTATTTACTTAATGCAGAATATTCGTATTTATTTTTTATTTTGAGTCATTTACCATCGTACCCAAGCATGTACCATTTTACCACAGGTATGTACCATTGTACCTCCCCCTGGGGGGTAAATTGGTACGAAGTTTATTTTAATTTTAAATTAACATATTTCATTAAATAATGTTTTTCTGTCAATATTAAATATTTATAAGGATGATGAGAATAATTGGAGATGCAGTGGTAGTAAACAGTGTTTATTAAATAGTAAGTGATGATGATTTATTTGGAATCGAAACGTAAGAAATTTAATTAAATTACTATTTAATAAACATCGTTTACCACGACTGCATCTCCAATTATTCTCATCATCCCTACAATCATACATAACAGTCAAGTAATACCAACAAATATTAAATATTTACATAATGAAACCATACACCAAAGTATCGATTACCTATAAACATTTTCGGAAAAAATAGATACGTATCCAACAATAAAATAAAGTGTCTGAATAGGGGGATTCCACCATGTTTTACTTCCTTGTACAAAGTAAAAGGAAGTATTGTAATCGCGAAAAAATTCGGTTTTCAGATTTCAACGGAAATATCCATTTTGACCATCCCTGAATCCATTTTGACGAATTTCGTCGTGACGTCTGTACATAAGTACATACGTACGTACGTGCGTACGTATCTCGCATAACTCAAAAACGGTAAGACGTAGAAAGTTGAAATTTTGTATTTAAGACTGCTATAACACCTAGTTGCGCACCTCCCTTTTTGGTCATTACATAATTTCCAGAAATGGTACTTTTTTTGAAGCCTATAATAGATTTTAATGAAAAAGTATTTTAAAATATAATCCAAAACTTTTCAAATTTGGTATATAAGACTTCAATGTCCGTGGGAATAACATAGTAGATTTTGGTTAAAACAGGCTAACCGGAAGTGATATATTACCTGAAGTTGTTAACAGTTTTTCTTGAATAAAATGGTTTTATTTTGATATTAGAAATAAATGCTTCAAATAAGAGTTTTAGAGAATTAAATTCTGCGTCTAGCACATCAAGTATTATTAAATTAGCCCTTTGTATAAGCGAGATATGTATATTTAAAATTTATATACTGTTTGGTTTTTGTAATAAAGCTTGCTATGGATTAGATCAAAAAATAACAAAATAAAAATTGATGTTAATGTCAAATTACGTCAAATACGTGCAATTTTATAATTGGGTCTATACTTCATATTGGTCTTGCGTACAAGGAAGTCGTGTGGTGTCCACATCATATTTTTAAATATAATTTCATCAGACAGTATAAGGAAACGTAAGACTATTTGTGAAAATCCGAAGAAAAAATTCCTATTAATAAGCGAGTTATGGTCCCCCGAAGTTTGAAAATATATTTGTGACGTCAGGAATATAAGTTTTTATATAAAACTGTTTTCTTCGTGAATATATAATATTTTTCAAATGTATGCTATCTTTAAATTATATTTATAAAAAACAAATTAATATTATAATACAGTACAAGTCTACATGCTTTATAATTGCAAGTGTATTAAAATTATTAAGAATAATTCAAGAAATTTATAATCAAATAAAAACTGTTTGAGAATTGCAGTACTGGACTGGTAGTCACGTGTCCACTATTTGAAATTGTCTACTTCCATTGGTAGTAGATTCCACCCCCTAACTCGGTATTCGTTACCTTATTTCCGAAGTATTTCAATTATATCATTTTATTTCTTTATTAATATTCATTATTAAGCATCTACTTTCACAATTTTTTACTAATTTCTCTTAATTCGATTGACCTGTAATGAAGCAAGGATGCAATCTGTAGAACAGCGGTACGCAATCAAATTTTGTGTTCGTCTCTGCAAAGAACCAACCTAATCGTTTAATTTGGTCTACAAAGCGTTTGGATAAGCTTCATTGACAGGTTCAACGGTTTTTAGCGGGCAAGGGCGATTTCGCGACATGAAAACAAAAGATGACCCAAAGTGTGACCGCACCGCATCTAGCATAAATACCGAAAACATCGAAACAGTTCGACAACTGTTGGTTTTCATTATTAGAAATGGAACACCCAAGTGTGAAATGGAAGATGTAAAAAGGGCAAAAAATAAAATTTCCAAGTCTTGTTCACACTGTTCTATAATTTAGTGAAAATTAAATGCGACCGGTTTCGATCATTAAATGACCATCTTCAGACAACCGACGAGACAACAAAGGTGTACATAATATAAGTAACATAATATATTATAAAATCAAACACAAACAATAAATACCCAAATATAGGGTGTAATCATACCACACTGAGTAAAAAAAGTTTAATCAACATGGGTCCGATCTTCAACTGTTTCCGAGAAAGAGGCCATTTACATTTAGAATCGAAGAAAATTTACAAAGGTAGTGATGAACAAAATTTTGTTATGTCAGTAATTAGACTATAAAAAACAATTAAATTTTATATGAAACATTTTTCTCAATTTCTAATAGTAACGAAGTTATTTGAAAATCCAATATTGGCCAAGGTTGCCACTTTTAACTTAGTACAATTATTTGATTTTTGCAAAAAACAAAAGCACATCTAAATTGACCTCTGAAAGGTAAATAAAAAGTCTTATTTAATCGAAGTCGTAACTCATAGTTTTCGAGATAGCACAGGAAAACCTCGTAAAAACTCATGTTTCACTGCCTTATATCTCGGAAACTATTGAAGGTCGGACCCATGTTGATTAAGTTTTTTTTTTTACTTATTTTGGTCAGTACTATATGCCCTTTAATTTTTTTCCCCGAAGTATGATTACAGCCACTACAGGAGAACTCAGAAGTGGAGTAAAAGTGAATACTAGTTATAAAAATTACAAAAAAAAATTTTATATTAAACAATTTTTTTAAAAAAAATGAGATTTAATAGCAAATTCACAAAAACGTCCGCTATCAGCAAATCGCCAAAAAACAAAGACCTGTGAGGAAACCGAGAAATGCAGAAAAATACAGGATAATGCAAAAAGCGCGTAAAAACTTGCGTGGAACTAAATCAAAAAATCAAGTTAAATTACGTCAAATACGTGCAATTTTATAATTGGGTCTATACTTCATATTGGTCTTGCGTACAAGGAAGTCGTGTGGTGTCCACATCATATTTTTAAATATAATTTCATCAGACAGTATAAGGAAACGTAAGACTATTTGTGAAAATCCGAAGAAAAAATTCCTATTAATAAGCGAGTTATGGTCCCCCGAAGTTTGAAAATATATTTGTGACGTCAGGAATATAAGTTTTTATATAAAACTGTTTTCTTCGTGAATATATAATATTTTTCAAATGTATGCTATCTTTAAATTATATTTATAAAAAACAAATTAATATTATAATACAGTACAAGTCTACATGCTTTATAATTGCAAGTGTATTAAAATTATTAAGAATAATTCAAGAAATTTATAATCAAATAAAAACTGTTTGAGAATTGCAGTACTGGACTGGTAGTCACGTGTCCACTATTTGAAATTGTCTACTTCCATTGGTAGTAGATTCCACCCCCTAACTCGGTATTCGTTACCTTATTTCCGAAGTATTTCAATTATATCATTTTATTTCTTTATTAATATTCATTATTAAGCATCTACTTTCACAATTTTTTACTAATTTCTCTTAATTCGATTGACCTGTAATGAAGCAAGGATGCAATCTGTAGAACAGCGGTACGCAATCAAATTTTGTGTTCGTCTCTGCAAAGAACCAACCTAATCGTTTAATTTGGTCTACAAAGCGTTTGGATAAGCTTCATTGACAGGTTCAACGGTTTTTAGCGGGCAAGGGCGATTTCGCGACATGAAAACAAAAGATGACCCAAAGTGTGACCGCACCGCATCTAGCATAAATACCGAAAACATCGAAACAGTTCGACAACTGTTGGTTTTCATTATTAGAAATGGAACACCCAAGTGTGAAATGGAAGATGTAAAAAGGGCAAAAAATAAAATTTCCAAGTCTTGTTCACACTGTTCTATAATTTAGTGAAAATTAAATGCGACCGGTTTCGATCATTAAATGACCATCTTCAGACAACCGACGAGACAACAAAGGTGTACATAATATAAGTAACATAATATATTATAAAATCAAACACAAACAATAAATACCCAAATATAGGGTGTAATCATACCACACTGAGTAAAAAAAGTTTAATCAACATGGGTCCGATCTTCAACTGTTTCCGAGAAAGAGGCCATTTACATTTAGAATCGAAGAAAATTTACAAAGGTAGTGATGAACAAAATTTTGTTATGTCAGTAATTAGACTATAAAAAACAATTAAATTTTATATGAAACATTTTTCTCAATTTCTAATAGTAACGAAGTTATTTGAAAATCCAATATTGGCCAAGGTTGCCACTTTTAACTTAGTACAATTATTTGATTTTTGCAAAAAACAAAAGCACATCTAAATTGACCTCTGAAAGGTAAATAAAAAGTCTTATTTAATCGAAGTCGTAACTCATAGTTTTCGAGATAGCACAGGAAAACCTCGTAAAAACTCATGTTTCACTGCCTTATATCTCGGAAACTATTGAAGGTCGGACCCATGTTGATTAAGTTTTTTTTTTTACTTATTTTGGTCAGTACTATATGCCCTTTAATTTTTTTCCCCGAAGTATGATTACAGCCACTACAGGAGAACTCAGAAGTGGAGTAAAAGTGAATACTAGTTATAAAAATTACAAAAAAAAAATTTATATTAAACAATTTTTTTAAAAAAAATGAGATTTAATAGCAAATTCACAAAAACGTCCGCTATCAGCAAATCGCCAAAAAACAAAGACCTGTGAGGAAACCGAGAAATGCAGAAAAATACAGGATAATGCAAAAAGCGCGTAAAAACTTGCGTGGAACTAAATCAAAAAATCAAGTAATTTTTTGATTTAGTTTCACGCAAGTTTTTAAGTGTTTTTTGCATTATCCTGCATTTTTCTGCATTTCTCGGTTTCCTCACAGATCTTTGTTCTTTGGCGATTCGCTGATAGGGGACGTTTTTGTAAATTTGCTATTAAATCTCGTTTAAAAAAAATTGTTTAATCTAAATTTTTTTTTGTAATTTTTATATGACTAGTATTCACTTTTACTCCACTCCTGAGTTCTCCTGTAGTTATTTGTGTAAGTACTTGTTTTTTGTGTTTGGTTTTATAATTTTATTATGTTACTTATATTATGTACACACTTTGTAGTCTCGCCGGTTGCCTGAAGATGGTCATTTAATGATCGAAACCGGTCGCATTTAATTTACACTAATTTATTGAACTGTGTGAACAAAACTTGGAAAATTGATTTCTTCCCCTTTTTACACGTTGGTTTTTAATCGATGTGTTACGATGAAGATAGTTGCACAGTATAGATGAACATCGACAAAGAAACAGATTAAAAGCTGGATTGACAATCGTCGCGCGCACCATAACGCATCGCCCTATAAAACAGTCGTGCTTTCATTTCTGTCGTCCAAAAATGTCAATGTGTTGCCTCATCCTCCGTATGATTCTGATTTATCCCTGGCTGACTATTCTCTTTCCCCAAAATAAAATTTAAGATAAAGGGGAACCGTTACGACGATGTAACATGCGAGAATACCCTATTAGGGTATTGTCGCATATTTTTTTATTTATTTTTTCTTAAAGAACAAGTATATCTAAGAGTACCTGTGAAAACCCGAGTTAAAAATTCCTTTTTATCAGCGAGATATTAATTTTTAAAATTTGATTTTGTTGTGTCAAGAGATAGTGACGTACTAGTTGTACAGTACCAGCGGTGTGCAATCAGTGGTTCATGGATTTTCGAGAAAATGTTCAGTAAGTATTGAAAAAGATGGGAAATAAAATGTATTTAATTGTAATCTTACCTACTATTACTAAAAAACTTAAAGAAATTATAAGAAAAATCATTCTAAGTAATCGATCAGATATTTTTACTTATGCTGCAAAAACATTTTGACATTCTTAAATTATGTAGGTGGCGATTGACAACATAATTGTATTGTCATTATTATACTTTGTATAAGAATGTTTTATTACAAGAATTTCGTAGCATGGTGGTAATGTTTTTGCTTATGTCAAAGGTGATTGGTTCGAATCTATCAAACTTCCTTAGGTTATTTTTTATTTTTCTTCATATTTATTTAACATAATCAGATAAAATTGGTTATATTAAATTTGATATTTTGTTGTAATGATATGTATACAAAAATTTTCAGTAAATATTCAAAATATTCTAATTTCGCATGTTAAACTCGTATATGTAACGGATTTCGAACGCCACCCGTATGTCGATCAGATACACAAATATGTATTTGTACGTAGTATTTAATAAATTTTTAATATTACACACATTGTTGACATGTAGTTCATTATTTTGTTACCAGATGTCATAACGCTTAACAATACATGCTAAAACAGTTGTATACGAACACTCCCGAACGATTCGAAGTAGAGCCGAGTACGTGCATACTTAAGATGCGGCCTGTTATCACATTCGAACATGGAGTAGGGATTTCAACTCGTCTCCCATTGTTAGTACAACTAGTACATCAGCAAAATTTAGATGCTTTATATCTTTTGCAATAATCAATTTATAACAGGTTTTTTTGCTTTTTCCCTCTGTTTTACCAATCAACTTTAATATTTTTAATAACTTTTTAATATTTGTAATCATGAGAGAATACCCTATTAAACCATCGTGACGGAGGTATTGAACAGAATGGTGTTTTGTGGGTTCAATACAAGATAGAATACGAGTTCGTTTGTTTTAGACACACAATTTATTTCCACAACTTTCAGTCTGTGTGTACGCTCTACATGTCTATAATAATATTAGGTCTGGTCATTTCGTTACTCTGCGTCTACGGTTTACTGCGATTCCCATATACCTTGAATAGATATGGCACTAAACCGTAGACGCAAAGTAGCGAAACAAACAAAAAACAAACCTAATATTTGGCGCGAAGTGTGTTCTCTTCTTGCTCGCTACTTACATACAATAATGCACGAATATTTGAAATATAAAATACTGTTGTTACAAACAGCATTCAAGTTTTAGTTTTCCAGAACGCCGTGAATGGATTGAAGGACCCCGCCAAACACTGTGTGGAATGTATATTGAAGAATAAACTACAATTTTGATGACATAACGGCTTTTGTCTTATTTATAAAAAAAGTCCTAAAGCTTTATAGCCATACTATGTATACGATTTGCAATTAGAAGCAGATTGGCACACCCAGAAATGAATAATAAATCGTGGTAATATATTTATATTTATTTATAAAATATAAAAGCAACGGTGACTTCAGTTTAAAAAAATAAGATTTCCATCTTTTCGAGATTTCCAATTTTTGTAAAGTAAGACAAATGGCCAAAGTCAACGTTTTGATACGAAATGTCATTTATAATTATTTATGTTTGTTTTGTGCGAATATTTCTTGCGATTCTGAACGAATGACAACAAGAAATAAATTATGATAAATGTATCACGAAAATATAAATTCATTTCTCACAGACAAGTGAGTGTCAAATATAGAAATTTCAACAATAGTCATGAAAAATTTTATCTGGTGTGGTTGTATATCGTCGTTATTATATTTATAACGCCATTTGAAACGGTTTAAAATGCGACAATTAAAAAGTAATTTTTACAAATTTGCAAAAGGTACAAGGTTACTGGAATTAATTATAAATTGTTTAATAACCTTTCCTTGAATTTTGATTATAGGTCAATAATATTTATTTGTTATGCACTATCAACCATATTAAAAGTGAAAAAATATGCAAATAAAACTGTGTCATTAAGATATTTACTATTTTTATTGACACAAGTTTATTTTTAAGTTATTTTACCGCTACTAGAGATTTTAATGAGTGAGCACATTTTAAGGACCCTGGAATTCAATTTTAACCATACTGTAACGTATTTATTTTATTTTATTTATTTAGATGAAGTGTAAAAATCAATAGATTATTATTAATTAAAATAATGTTTATCAAAACAATAAATAAATATTAAAAGATAACAATGACGATTACTTTTGTTAAACAAATATTAAATACTAATTAAAGCTAAGAATGTAATTAACACTAACACTTTATTTATTTAAACAATTAATACGACTATGTACTCAACTGACTCAACAGCGTCTGTATATTCAACTGCCCGGATAGAATTCAGACCTCTCACCTCACTAGCTGACTGTCTATTTATTTAACTAACTACCTAACTATCTAATTGTCCTCTCTCCACGCCATAACAATGCGCCGGTAATTACCCTTATCTCCCCTCTTGTTTACATAACTGCCCGTCTCACATCGCCCGTCTATCGCGCGCTACTCTATGTCAAGTGTGTGTGTGTGTGTGTGTGTGTGTGTGTGTGTGCGTGTGCGTGTGCGTGTGCGTGTGCGTGTGCGTGTGCGGGTGCGGGTGCGGGTGCGGGTGCGGGTGCGGGTGCGTGTGCGTGTGCGTGTGCGTGTGCGTGTGCGTGTGCGTGTGCGTGTGCGTGTGCGTGTGCGTGTGCGTGTGCGTGTGCGTGTGCGTGTGCGTGTGCGTGTGCGTGTGCGTGTGCGTGTGCGTGTGCGTGTGCGTGTGCGTGTGCGTGTGCGTGTGCGTGTGTGTGTGTTTGTGTTTGTGTTTGTGTGTGTGTGTTTGTGTTTGTGTTTGTGTTTGTGTTTGTGTTTGTGTTTGTGTTTGTGTTTTTGTTTGTGTGTGTGTGTTTGTGTGTGTGTGTTTGTGCGTGGGTGTGTTTATGTGTGTGTGTGTGTGTGTTTGTGTGTGTGTGTTTGTGTGTGTGTGTGTGTGTGTGTGTGTGTGTGTGTGTGTGTGTGTGTGCGTGTACGTGTACGTGTGCGTATGCGTGTGCGTCTGCGTGTGCGCTGCGTGTGCGTGTGCGTGTGCGTGTGCGTGTGCGTGTGCGTGTGCGTGTGCGTGTGCGTGTGCGTGTGCGTGTGCGTGTGCGTGTGCGTATGTGCGCGTGTGCGTGTGCGTGTGTGTGTGTGTATTGTGTTTACTTTATCAATCATTTATGGATTATTTTCGAGACAAATACTTCAAATAACAATTATAGAAAAATTAATTGTACGCATCTTTTATTTGAAGTATTTTTCGCCAAAATAATCTAGAAACGATTGACAGGGATGAGATATTGCTAGTCATCTGCTCTCTAATCACCCGTAATCTGTTGTTCTTACTAACGGCCATAGTTTTTATACTCCATTCACGATAGCGAGAGAAATTGAAACTCATTCTATATTGGTCAAAAGAAGATAATTTTGCATCCGAATCAATAGAATGACTTTTCTTTGTCCAAGAATTAGTTTTATATTCTCTCGCTATCGTGAATGGAGTATAAAAACTTTAGAAGACATAGGTAATAAATACGAGGGTTACGCTAGAATGATTGAAAATAAGAAAATCAAGTAGGTAGTCATAAAGTGTAGAGAAGGTTTAAATTCAGTTTTTAATGAACAAATACATTTTTTGACTACATTGTACCGCAGGTATAAAGAGTTAGACCAAAATTCTCTTCAGTTCCAAAAAGGAGCAGGGAGTTCTCCTGCAATTGTTACTGAAAAGAACCTTGCTGCTGTTAAAAAATAGAGCATCAATTAAAGTTTGATTAACAAAAAAATTCAAGATTATTTTGAAAGCATTCAGCATTGCAAAAAAATATTGGTTATTAGTTAGGAGATATTAAAAAGTGGAAGGAAAGAATGGTTGTGTGTATTATTGTTGAAGGGAACTACTTTGAACACATTTAAAATAAAATTCGAAAATATATAAACCATGTCTTCAATAATTCTAGCGTGATCTTTATGTTCATAGTTAATAATTAAAATTAAAATTTACGGCTTAGAATATACCGTCTGAAAAAAAGATTGATGCTGTAATTCATGATTATTTTTAAAGCATCCCAAAAGAAGATTGGTTACGAGCTTATAAGAAGTGAAAGAAAAGAATGATTGGGTGTATTATTGCTGAAGAGAACTATTTTGAAAATACTTAAAATATTTAAAAAAAAACCCATGTAACTTATTCTCAATAATTCTGGCGTAACTATCGAATAATGTAATTAAAAGCAAATCTCTTTGCAAGATTGTGATGTTATATACCATGTTCAAGGAAAATAAAGTAGATTTGGCATGAGGTTTTGTGCTTTTCCCAACAGATTTATAATAAATAAATATATCATCATGGCTTATTACCGATTGCTGGGTGTGCCAATCTGCTTTGTACACATATCCGTAATGATGAAATATTTGCACCGTGCGGGCGCTTGCCAGGCGTCACCTCACGGGCACTCATTGCTGGCGTGGAGAGTGCAACACAGGAATAAACTTTTGTGCCATTTAAAATTCATAATATTTGGCGTCGGTCGGGATCGAACCCGGTTCCCCATATTCGCGACCAGAGATTTTTTTAGCGATTTTTAAAAAACGATTGAATAGCAGCATTTCATTGTCTGGTCACGACAAGTACGTACATAATCCATTTCTCTTCCTACATGAAGCGACAGCGAAATTAACAATGTTCTTTAGAAATGTCACAATTGCTATGAATATGAAAATACCTCACGTTGACGTAAACATTAATAGAACCACAATTATTGACAATTGTGCATATCAAATAATATATGAATACAGCTAGTCACGCCACAGTTTGAGTTTGAGGTCGTTTATAATTATCCTTAACCTTGAAATGCGTGTCGCTTCATCGTTATGTTACTATTGTTTTCATTTCTTTTTATTTTTTACTTTTCCATCTCAGAATTAAATAAACAAACAATATAATTCTTACCGAGAATTAACTATTTGATGTTAATTATTGTTTTTTTGTTTGAAATTACCGTAACTTTGAAATAACACGTACGAGTAGTTGTATTGTTTGCTGTAAATATTGTATTATAAATCAAGAGGATTTTACGTTTAAATTGCTGTTTTGTTTTTGTTGGGATTTTGGGATTACTGCAGATTAAACTTTGTTTGATATTTTAATATTGTATGAGGATTTTTAAGGGAAAAATTGACTTTTTACCAAATGTTTCAGTTGGTGAATTATTTCGATACATAATACTTTTTTCCTTGCCGGAGAATAAAAGTCAAGTACACGTACACCATTTTGCCTCTATACAAGCGAAATATGAACATTGTTCCCCTAGGGGAGTTTTTATTATTTTGACAAGTAATGCCCTTTAATGCTTTACATTTGTCTGGATTTCGGGGTAACAAGGTCAAAACGATTAATTTTTTAAATATATACATTAGGGTAGACCTGAAATGGGCTCAAATCGAATTTTATTCAGGCCGCCCCCTAAGGATCCCATTAAATAACATTGGGTTTTGACACATTTTGGAACTGTATTTTTGTCAAAGGCAATAAGAGATTTAAAAAATCCACTTAATATTGGAATATATACTAGAGTAACCTGAAAACATGTGGACAAAATTTAAAGTCCCATCCCAATCAATATTCTTAAGACAATTGTAGATAGCTTTTTTGTGCTTTTGGGCGATAGTTTAATCATCTATAATTATCTTAAGAATAATGATTGGGATTTCAAATTTTGTCCTCATATTCTTGGGTCATTGTAGTATATATTCCAACATTGAGTGGATTTTTGAAACCTCCTATTGGCTAGGAAAAAATAAAATTCCAAAATGTGTCAAAACTCAATGTTATTTAAATAGAGAAAATCAGGGGCATTTTGGCACGGTTAAATATTAATATTAAGCGAAATCATTGCCAGCACAATTTTTTCTATTTATTTATTTGTAATCATTTTTGGGGCGTCCCGGTAATTCGACTTGACCTCTTTTAAAGTCTGCCATAATATACATATATTTTAAACAATTTCATATACTTATTTTCTCATATTTAAAATAAAAGCAAAGATTTTTTTTAAAGATATTAAAGTATTACATTAAAATTACATTAAAAATTGAAAAATTAAACAAGAAAATCTGTCACCTAATAGCATGATTTATACTTGAAAATAGATGTCTCTTCCCTAGAAATTTTTCATCACGCCAATTTTTACCTCCCGCTACCCTTGCTAAGGGAGGTATAGGGATCGTGCTAAAAATCGCATATCGAGATTTTGGTAAATGACCACGTTTTAAGGTCCCTAGAATCCAATTTTAACATTTTTACGATGCTGTCTGTGTGTATGTGTGTGTGGATCCTCCAATCTAACGCAAATACTATCACTCAGAAAATTTTGAAACCTTGTATTTCGTACTTTCTCTGTAATGGAAAGAGCCCATTAGATTTTGGTGAAAATCGGAATACCAGAAATGACACTTTACTAGAAGCTCAAAATAGTTTTCCATCGAAAAATACCTTTGATTGTTATTTCTTCGAGATTAATGGTATTATAAAAATTAAAGATTATTAAATTTTCTATAGATTTGCATTAATACTTTTTCTATATATTTTATGGATAAATTTATAAAATTATCTATAATTTAAATCCCGGAGCCTACGCTTTAAACAAACAAAACGCAATTATTCAAATGTATGTAACTGACAGATAAATGTCACTATCAAAAGACTAATCATTTCAAAATAATATTAGTAACGTTTTAAAAAGAAAAAAGTAAATAGAACAATAGAAAAGGAATTCAATAAAGTTTCCAGCGTAAGTGTAGGTATATATTTAGACTAATAAAAATTAACGTTTCACAAAAATGTTTAAGCCCATTCTCATTTTTGGATTAGTGAATTCTATTCTATCCCGGTATTTAAAATTTAATCTTCATTTTATTATAGCTCCGGTGGCTCAATGGTTAGAGCCACGCCTCATGAGTCATGAGTGCGCTCGGGGCCCTGAGTTCGAATTCCACTAAGGCATGGATGTGTGTGAATGTGAACCCACTCTGTAATTGGGATTTAATCCTGTTGAGGGGTTTAAAAAAAAATTAGTTACTTGAATTAGATTCGACTATATTTTAAGAAATAAACTGTCAAAATTAGAATAAAATTCGCTGATCCAAAAATAAGTATTAGCTTAATCTTTTTTGAGACTCGGGCTGCAAATGGTGGGAGGTATTGTGTTGGTCACACCAGATTTTTACCTCTCGCTAAGAGGTACTGAATTCATGCTAAAAATCGCATATCCAGATTTTAGTGAATAAGCACGTTTTAAGGTCCCTAAATCCGATTATAACATTTTTACAATGATGTCCGTATGTGTGTGTGTGTGGATGTTGGATCCACGATTTCTCAAATATTATAAGACTTAAGACATTTTTAACTACGGATTCTTCAATCTAATAATAATGGGAAGAGTTGATTAAGTTTTGGTAACAATTGGACAACCGGAAGTAGTAGTTACAAGAAAAATCATCTAAATATTATTTATCGAAAATTTATGTAAATACTTATATCAAAGAACGTTAAATTCTTTATTCGATAAATATAAATTCATTATTATATCTCTTATAGATTTAGAGATATAGAAATGCATATAAAATAATTTGATGTAAAAATTCTCAGATCAAACTACTTCTAGGCAAGAAATTCAAATGTTTGTAATTGACACATATGTGTAGGTCTAGGGGGGGAGGCGATCGCTCCGATCACCCCGATCGCCCTCCCCCTGGGTACGCGTGCTATTATTTTTCAGCAAAAAGGACCTTTTAGAACTACAAAAGATAAGACGAAAAATATCGGAACAAAATTGAATGTCTAACTATAGCCTTAAGGAGACTAGGTAAACGGTACCTCACGGGAAGTAACTCCTGGAACAGTAACTGGCCTGACTTCATGAGAACTCTGAGACTAAAAATAAAGGAATAAATTTCGTATGATTATTATATAACAAACGAAACTGATCTTGTGATGATAGTCTACCCAACCGCATAGACAGTTAATAATATAATGTGATGTATGTACGTATATATAAGTTATCGTGCAGTGTTTATGGTGCAGAATACTGATTTCGCACTCAATTATACATGCATTACCCCTTCGCTTTGTGGCGTGCTATAGGATACTACTCGTACTAATGGACCCGAGATAATCAAGGATAAAGTCATATGGATACTGTCATAGTTTCCTTGTTAATTTACTCAGGACTAATCTAATTCAATCTCACAATCATCTCTTCGTTACACACAAAATATGGAGTTGATTAACAATACAGTACGAAACATAGGCGGATTCAGGATTAGTGTAACAGAATTTCTTGGCTACTATTTACCGCTGGTGCAGGCTCCGACAGAGGAAACGCATGGTTTTCAATTGGGGAGTTTTAATATGTTAAAATATTTTTAAATCTAAAGCGTTTTTACTTTTATATTTTGTAAAATTTTTGAAAAATACCGGAGAAAAAAATGTTAAACTTTTGCAATATTTTCTTCCCACCATTATGGCGTACATAAAATCAACTATGTGCGAATTAGGTATCGACATACGTTCCCAAAACGTGCTTCATAGAAAGAGACGGAAGCAAAACACGGCCAACTGTTTATGTTTACATTTGACACTTGACAATTTAATTTATGTGTTTATCGTATTTTCTAGGTTTTACGTTTACATATTTAAAATCAAGTAACTACGGCGAACCAAAGATGCCGCATACATCGTATTGCGGACGATTTAACTAACGATAAATTTAATATCGTTTGTACAAAAATACGCTAGATTGTATTACTTAATATTTCATTAATAGTAATATTGCTTTGTATAGTATTGCAGTAGTGGAAAAATCATTTCATTTCAACATTACTAAACTCCCCAATTAAGCGGTACCTACACAAAAAGTATTTGGTTTAAAAAAATGTATATTTATATTATTATTATTATTATTATTATTTATTCGTATCGAACTACATAACTATACAAGTATGTTAATTCGTAGTGGCAGAATTAATTATTAGTAAAAACCAATAACCGTGGTCGCGACGAAACGCTTCTGCCTTGACCCGTTTCTCCATCCTGTGGTCCATACTGTAGTATCAATTGATTCTCTTTCTTGACAGCTGTCATTTCCAAATATCTTCAACAACACTTTTCACAAATTTTGAGTTCTTGATGGATATTTTATATGATAAACACGCTAATTTTTTTTATTGAATCGATGTATAGTTCTTATAACAATTTAAACTTGAATTTTACACAATGATTTTGTAAAAAAAAATGCACAAAATATCAATATATTTATATTGAAATGAACCTTATACAAAGATAAAAGATGTCCCCCTTTTTCTTCAATGCATGATTCAAACTTTAGGTTTATGATTTAGTTTGACGTCACAAACTTCACCAATGAGAACGAGTCTGAAATGATATAACTATATACACCCATTATTATTTAGTATCCACTTGGTGGATTCGGCTTTTTAAACAAATGCGAGAAGAACATGGAGATTGTCATAACTTAAATGCTGAAATATAACAAATAAAGCCAAGCGAATGACAGTTTCACGGCGCATAGATGCCTTGTTGAGTACTGCTCTACCGATATTTTAATCTTGTTTTTGAAGCATTTACACAGATGTCTGTACATATCAAAACTAATTTTCAGGTAATTTAAACTTACATTTATGAATGACTTACTTAAACCTAAAAAAACCATAAATCTAATTTTCATTTGTGAATGCACCTTTACAAGCGCTAAAATTCATCATTTTATTAAATCTTTCATTGCAGGCTCTGATGGACGATTGTAACGACCGGAAATATCCACGATTTTACGAAATATGCTTTTCACAGATCGACCATTTTCATAATGGATTTGAATTATTTTTATGCGATTTTCGAGCGAAATTTAATTCATTGTATTAAATTGTAGACTTTCTACTGTAAACTTAACCACAAACTGAGTGACATATCTGTTATCGTAACCAAATACTACCCTATTGAAAAAAAAGTTCTTATCGAAAAACCCGTTATAAGGTTCATTTCGATATAAATAATAATTTTTTTTAACCAAATACTTCTTGTACGTCGCTTAATTGAAAACCATAAGTTTCCTCTCCCGGACCCTGCATAAAGATTTAGAACGAAAAAAAAAAAATTCTGTACAGCACCAGCAGGGTATCTATCCTACAGCAGTTATTGAAAAGAACATTGCTGCTGTTAAGAAAATAATCAAAGAAGACAATAAAAGCACTTATACGGTAATAGAGCATCAATTGAAGATTGGATCCTAATCTATTAATAGAATCATACACGATCATCTACATTTTAAATAACGCTAGACATGATAATAGAAAATAAATAAATAATATTGTTCAAACAATGTCAAAAATTTTTGCAACTAAATTTTGTTTTGCATTTACCAATAATATTACCAATATGTATCTACAAATTAGCAAAAACATAATAACAAATTGTTACAACAAAATCAACTAAAATAATTATATAAAAATAAATTATCTCGCAACGTTTTAAAATATTGTTCGTATTTTGAGTTTGGTTTGTAAATATTACGTCGAGCGTATATTTATTTACCTCACGCGCAACGAGCAAACAAACGTATGTAACATGTACAAATGTGTAATAACAATTAGCGATTGTTGACTTATTAAGTGTTACGTATAATATGGTACTCGCATGGCGACCTTCATATTTCTAAATGGAGTAAGGTTACTAGAATTTTTGTTTATAGTCATCTATCCATGATTGCGCACTACATCTACAATTAGATTTTAATAACTTACTAAAAATATATGAGATCAATAATTTATTATAAATTAATTTCATGTTTTATATATTTTGAGAAGAAAGTATTGAAAAAAAATTAAATATGTTTAAAATTAGGAGTAAATTTCTCTACTATATAGTGTAGATTAGCAATTAACAATGAGATATGTGACCAAAATTTGTTTTTGAATTAATCTAATTACGTATTATTATTTAATTATTATTAATTGCTTGAGGGCTTTAAGCGTTAGTCACTTTTGTTACTGTGAGCTGTAAGGTCTTTTATAACATGACCCTATCTTAGTTTTCTGGAAGCAGTTATATATATACAGAGTTATCATGAAGCCAGTTACTGCTCCAGGAGTCGCTTGCCGTGAGGTACCTTTTAATTAGCCCAACATGGTTAAGACTACCTGCTGGACATTCATATACAATGTGTGGTCCTCGTCGTAGAGTCGACAGGTACTGTTTTCAACTATATCTACCAATCTTACATAGATGGTATTTCAGAGGATTATACAATTCATAATTAGGTCAGCCAATGGCATTTGAGAATTTTACTTAGATATCATGTATTGATAAGCGAATATACCCTTGACGAAGTGGTATAACCGTTTTTGTATATTCGCTTGGTCCCAAATGTAATATCGTCACACGTTGTTTTATTTATCAACAAATGTCAAAATAATTATTTTATTTTTGTTGTCAAATTTATTCATTGTATAATCCAACGAATACCACTTACCACTTGTGTGTTCAGTATTATCAGAATATATTGTGTTGATACACTCAACGTATTATATTCGATAATACCTGAACACACGTGTTGTATTATATATGACAATGAAATGACCAGTCTGTCCAAGTTCCAAGGTCCATTTTGCTGAGAGCTGATAGCTCTTTGGCGTTTGTCGAGGAGCGTAAAATAAATTTCTTCGGCTGACTAAGACCATATATGAGGCTATGGCTGATTCCTTCCAGTTTTTGGTCTCCTTTATATGACTTTTCAAAGGTCAACAAGAAGGTTCAGCCCCGTGAAACGGTCATTTGGCTCCTTTTTAGCGAGCTCATCTGCTTTTTTTAATTCTAATTACTTATAAAGTTAAAAATTATATTAATTTATCTAATTAAGTTAATATATATATATATATATATATATATATATATATATATATATATATATATATTAACTAGGTATGATCACGACCGACCAGTTAGGTAGAAAAGTGAACTTTCACTTTTCTATATATACCTATATATATATATATATATATATATATATATATATATATATATATATATATATATATATATATATATATATATATATATATACAGGGTGTCTTGGAAATAGGGAGACATGGCTTAACCACAGATTCCTGGACCCATAATAAGACGATTTAACTAAACTTACCTATATCCGACAGTGCACCGTTTAGCCAGTATTCTGCTTCAAAGTCTTTCTAAAAAAAATAGTTTTGTTTATAATAACGAAACGCTTTGTTCGATTTGAATTAAATTTGGCATGACAATCCATATGGATATAATTCAACTTTTAAGATGGTATTTATTGTTGTTAGTGAACCACTAGTGTATGAACCTTGGGTGCCGCGACCATGAATAGACCATAACTTTTTAATGACAACGCCAATAATGTATATTTACTGTTTTTCAGAAAGATACATTTAATAGTAAACTTTCATGTCTGTGCCTAAGTTATGATATCTCTAACGATTTAGTCAGAAAAAAATAAAATGTAAGTGATTGCGCCGTGTAATTTTTAAAATCAATTTTTTCTTTCCCAATTTCAAACAACTAATTTTTAATGACAGTAACAATTGTTTATGGGCTGTCAAAAATTTTCTTTGCCATATTTTAAAACTAGTAACATATCCGTTTGTTCGGCCTTATAGTATTTTACAGCTATTATTATAATAAGATGATTAAATAATGTTAGCTCACTCCGAGTTAACTTTAGAAGATTGAGAACTAATAAACAATTGTTTCTGTTATTAAAAATAGTAGTTTGACATTTGGATAGACTGCTAGATAAAATTTATTTTAAAAATTACACAGTCACTTACATTTTATTTCTTTCTGACTAAATCGTTACATACATCATAACTAAAGCGTTTCGTTATTATAAGCAATGTTTAGAAGGAATTTAAAGCAGAATACTGGCCAAACGGTGCCCTGTCGGATATAGGTAAGTTTAGTTAAATCGTCTTATTTTGGTCCCAGGAATCTGTGATTAAGCCATGTCCCCCTATTTCCAAGACATCCTATATATATATATATATATATATATATATATATATATATATATATATATATATATATATATATATATATATATATATATATATATATATATCCGTATTTTTTAATTTGTTAAATATTAATTCAAGATAAACGCCATTAAAACTTCTGTGTTACATCACCTGTGCGAATAAATGCAACCAATGAGAACGAAAGAGATGAGTTAATTAAATCATTTTTTTACATTCAAAATGACAAAAAAAGTTTACATTTATTTTGAAACGAAATTAGAAAATAGTTATTTACGACACAAGTACCTACGTAAAGCTAGTCTTTAGAAAATAGTTATTTACGATACAAGTACCTACGTAAAGCTAGTCTTTAGTCACGAGTGAGATAGAATTAAAACACAAGCGCAGCGAGTGATTTAAGACCCGTAAGTGACTAAAGATGCTTTACGTATGTGTAACGTACAATATTTTTTGTACGATTGGTTTTTCTTAGATGTTTACCGATAGGTTTTCCAAGGGAGTAAGGTTTATTTACAAATTACAAATCGATAAGTGATGTAGCTCACTTACTAATCAGGAGGCGGAGGCGGTAAGTAAATAAAAACAACGATTAAAGCTTACTTTCAAAATGACAACCAAAAGTTTTTAATATGTCAAAATAATTATTAAATCTTATTTATTTTAATTTTGGGCGACGATCATACAAAAAACGTAATAAGCATTGCGGTCAGTAAGTGGTCTTCTACCTCTATCGTCTCGAACTCCAAAATCATCCTCAACCGGTAGGAAACACTCACTGAACTATTATCAACGTAGAATTTAATTAGCCAATAAATATAAAAATAATTTTATTTATAAATTATGAACACAATATTAATTTACCACGATATCAAAATATACACCCTGATTTTGCAAATTTAGCGTGTTTAAAAATTTTAATCACGCGTTGCTCGGCAACACATGTCTAATGGACCCTTGTTACTAAACAACCGTTTTACAAACTTAAAACTAGCAACTAAAGATCAATTTTACGAATTATCGTAGATAAAAAAAAAATATTAGGTAGCTACTATTTTTTTTTTATCCAGTTTCGACTGCATAGTAAGCTCTTGATATTGTTTGCTTTATTTAAAAAATACGAAAGAGAAGTTGCAAATAAGATCCTTGATAATTGCATGTTGCATGAAACGTTTAATAATTCAGCGAAAAAATAAATAATAGATGAAGGTAACTACGTACAAAACCAATTTCTTCGTTGTCTTTTATTTAAATATTAAACAAGAACAAATGAATTTGTATGGAACTGTCAGCCATTGGAAACAAGGTTATGGTTATTAAATTTATTTACAGAATACTAGTACATCCCATAATTATTTTATCCTTAAAGTATTTATCAGAAACATTTTATATATGGAAATGAAAAACATATTATACAATTTTTTTTGCAAATATTTAAAAAATCAGATATGTTCAGCACATTATCTTGCGCTATTTAAATAAATAGATAAACAAGTAAAATGTCACTTTCGTTTATCCGATTTAAAACTAAAATTTAATCAAATTGCTACGCAGTAAAATTTACGCACCAAGTACAAAAAATGAAAAATTAATTATCTATAATAAATCAAGACGATAGCTTATCTTGTTGACAAATAATTAATTTAAAAAATTGCGTGCAAAAGATTTGTCTTTACAAATGTCTGTCACATTATTACAGAAATAATTTTATCCGTGCTGTGCTAAATAATATATTATTACGCTGTCCGACGTAATTTATTTGTTAATGAATATGTAAATAACAAATGTTGTTAGTGTGATTATCGGGCAGTAAAATTCCAATACAATGTCAGAAGTTATTCGTTACTTATGAATTTTCTATTGAAAAATAATTTTCTAAAGGTATTACATATTAATGTAATATACGAAAATTGTGCTACTAATGGAAACAAATATATATCTAACGTAATAGATAAACAAGTAATTTGAAATAATGGATGCATATTTTTTCTATGCCTTTGACTTTCTACTTTCCCAGTTAAGGGCGGTAGGTATCTATTTTGTACTCGTATATAGACTCCGATTTTATAAACAAATAATGCGTATTAAATTTTGTATTAAAAATGGTATAAAGTGCAGTGTGCAGTGAAGTGGTGTAAATGTTGAAGAAGACTGGTGGCGAAGATATTATGTCAAAGCCGCAAGAGTTTATGAATGGTATAAACGTTTTTAACGTGGTTCAATCATGGAGCATTTATGACAGATTGAAAGGAAAATTAAATATGTTATTTTCCATGAGATTTTAGAAAAATATGCAAAATTCTAAAAAGGTTCAATATCTTTAAGCTCAAATATTTAATGCTAAAACACTGTTTTGGAAACTACACATTCCACAACTAAAAATTAAGTTGGAATCAATATCATTCCAACAAACCGTGTGGGATAATTCCGCACGCCCTTTGGAACAATTTAGCACGGCTTTCGACAAATAAGAATCTGTTTAGCCGCATATTAGCTATGGTTACGACTCTGTTTTATTTTTATTTATTTCCAAGGAGCAAGTTTATTTCTGAATTCGCGTTTGACGTTTTGAAGTTTTCTGTTAACTTTTACAGATTTTTTGGAGATCTTCAGAGCAATCAGTTTGGCTAAATAATAATATATTACTTAGAGCCAGTTGTACAATACACAGTTAGTATCTACGGTTACGTAACATACAGTTAACCTAACCACTTGTTAAAAAATCTGATGTGGCCAACACAAAACCTCTCGCCACATATTTTACCTGGTTGTACGCATAAAACGAAAAATATTTTTAAATACAAATACATATATTCATGTCTCACTACAAAATAATTCTCACATATATTTGCAAAATCTATGGGATATTTTAAAATAAATTATGTACAATACTTACATTTTCTTTATATTCAATATCCTGAAATTTTCTTTTTCTACTTTCTTTTTCTTTATATTCGTCATTTTTTCGCAAATTCCTTTTATATTCTTTTTTACGTATATTCTTTTGCGTTGTTGACTTTTTTTTATTTTCATAATCTTCATAATAATATACAAATATTTTTGACAGAGGCATACAAATATTTTTGACAGTGTCATTTATGTGTCAATTACAAACATTTGAATTTCTTGCCTTGTAGTAGTTTGATCTGAGATTTTTTACATCAAATTATTTTATATGCCTTTCTTTATCTCTAAATCTATAGAAGATATAATAATGAATTTATATTTATCGAATAAAGAATTTAACGTTCTTTAATATAAGTATTTACATCAATTTTCGGTAAATAATATTTAGACGATTTTTTTCTTGTAACTACTAGTTCCGGTTGTCCAATTGTTACCAAAACTGACTCGACTCTTCCCATTATTGTTAGATTGAGGAATCCGTAGGCAAAAATGTCTTAAGTCTTATAGTATTTGAGATATAGTGAATCCAACATCCACACACACACACATCCACACACACATACGGACATCATCGTAAAAATGTTATAATCGGATTCTAGAGACCTTAAAACGTGCTTATTCATTAAAATCTGGATATGCGATTTTTAGCATGAATACAATACCTCTCTTAGCGAGAGGTAAAAACACAATTAGTTGTACCATTTCTATTTTTCTAAAGGTTACCTAGCAGTCTGTCAATTAACACTGGATCAGTTTTTCCAAATTATACTATATAAAACAAAATATAAATTTTATTTTATTGCAATTTTGACATATACGTCAGTTTTCATAAAAAATTAAAATTACAAAATGTCAAAAACTATGCACAATAGAACACCTAATTTTATGCAAGATGATTGTTTAAAATTAGTGGATTTTGTCGCCCAGTATAAAGATATAATAGAGAATAAAAAAACTGATGCGATCACAACACAAGGTAAGGTAAATAAATTATTATATAAAGTGCATGAAGTTTCTTGGTTATTGGATAAAAGAAGTAAGCAAGAATGCAGTCAATGTATAAAATTTTATTTAATCAAAAGCCGATGTTTCGCTTCCTGCTGAATATTTTAAAATAATTTTTAACGAATGTAACAAATTATTAAAAAAATATTAGTTTTTCTATACCAGCGAAGTCCCCAGCGCATATTAACATGTCGCCACATGCCAAAAATCTCAATGTCAATAGCAGTTTGTTCATGGGCGTAATATAAAAATTTCTATAAATTATATGTAAATGTATAATTTAATGGTAAATTATAAAAGAATTTTAATTGCGTACCTATCTGTTTTGTTATAAATTTTGATAAATTTGAGCTAATAACAGCTGCACTGTTGGTTTCGTTAAATGAAAACGTGTAAAAAAATCAGTGTCGTCAAGTTCGTTAAAATGGTCAGGCCTCTGTCTAATTCTCTTGGCCTTCCTACTTCTTAAAAACATATTTTCTAATAATTCATCTTCAGAATCAGATTCAACTACCAAACGTCGCCGAAAAGCCATTAAAATAGTTAAACAAACGTCAAATGTCATGCGTTAACACTTTGTTAAATCATTAACCCCTTATTTCATCAAAAGTTAAAAATATTTTGGTTAAGAGCCATGGTTACGCTTAACCTGTTATCGTACAACATATTTTTTGACTAACCAGCTGTTAAATACTAACCCTTACTTTAACCCCTGATTGTACAACTGGCCCTTAGAAAAATAACTAAATAATATTTTGTAGAGAAAAATGACAAGTGGTAATGAAGATAAACGTAGATATGGAATGTACGCTACCAGAATAAGGGGGGGGGCAGTTATTACCAAATAAATCAAAATAAAAATATGAATTGTGTTATAAGCAAATTGTGGACATGTATAAATTAATATTGTTTGCTAATTTTTAAGTTTGCTGATAAAATAATTACTCTTTAAATAAGCAACATTTTTTGTATTCTAAAATCTTGAAGAAAGTATAGACTACAATACGTTTGGAATGGCATATTCCACACTCGCAAACTCGTGTAGAATATGGGCCATTCCAATACTTGTGGAATATACTATTCTTTATAATTCATACAATAAACGACAGGTTAACTTAGAAAACTACCTGATTAATTACTCTCGATTCGCGAATGTTAAACAGTAATAATATATTTATTTTGTTTTATTATATTTTATCAATATTATTAATAAAAATTATTTACTCACCATATCAATTGTTGAACCACACCTGGAACAAAATTAAATATTATTTATAAATTATTTAATAAAGTTACCTACACAAAAAATATAATATATATCTATAATTATACTCTACCCGTATCATATGTTTTGACATACATACATACATACATACATACATACATACATACATACATACATACATACATACATACATAATGTTCAAACAAACGTGTATAATTTAAATTTAAAATAACGCTTTGATAAACAGTTTCAATGTTCTAAATACGTTTTTATCAGATTGTATTTAATTTGTATTATTGTATTTTATTACAATTTAAATGCAAATATAATACACGCATTCATATTTCTCAATAAAAATTGAATATGAAAAAATTTTAAAAATTATTTTGTCGTTTAGCATTTATGGGAAATTTCCAGAATTATCTTAATTTTATCTACCTACGTAATATTTAATTACATAAGATGAAAAAAAATTGTATACGTTTTATTATGATTACAAATTACAAGATTAATATAAAAATACAGATCGTTCATAATAACTTTATCAATATCAAAGATAAATATTTTTTTGCGAAGTTCCAATATAAACATTACCGGAACAATTAGATGATTTTTAAATTGATAAGTGATTAACATTGAATTTATTTTAATTGCAAATACCCTTGAAAGTTAGAAGTATTTATCAAGAAAATTACAATGTAATGTCGTCACTAATAACATTTACCTACATTATGCTTGTTACAGATATACTGATATTTATGCCCGGTATTTTCATCTCCGGTTAAACTGTCTGTTAACTTAACTGTCAGTTAAAACGAAAAATATGGCATGGATATTATAGCATAAGTTGTAAAAATTATGCAGGTCTCAATTTTTTGATCGACATTGCCATTTTAACTGACAAAAGGTTCTGAGCTTTTAAGAAGTGGAAGGAAAGAATGGTGAAGTGTATTGTTGTTGAAGGGATATACTTTGGACATATTTAAAGTAAATAAGTATTCATAAAAATTAATTATTAAAAAAAATATTGTGTAAAAATTATTCTCGATGAGTTATTTTTAAAATGAAACAATTTGAATAACTTAGTACTTAGTCCATCTTTTTTTATTTTCATCTCTACATTAAGATAATGAAAAGATGTGTTTTACTCTTCTGCCCAAGAGGATTTTACTTTTGTAGCAAAAAACTTGACTTTCTCTTTAATTTTAATTCTTTAATCTTATTAAAGCTTCATAATGGGGAACATTTGTTAATAGGGACCAATTTTCCAGCCGACGACTTCATTATCGTAACTTAAATAGCATTATAGGATATCAAGATCCCGAAAATAGTATATTTAATTATAAAGTATTATGTACTTTTGTTCAAGAAAAAGATTAATTTCAATAAAAAATTACCTCCTGTGTGACCAGAGGGAAGACTGGCATTCATACTAAAAATCGCATATCGAAAATGAATATTATATAAGCCGGGTTTATGCAGCAATAACATAATAACTATCATAATCATAGTCTTAACTTATAGTCATAAGAACAGTCTTAACCTAGTTGTCCGTTTATGCAGCATTTTTTGAGACTTTATTTGTCACTCTCAATAACTTAAATATTATACAGAATGATTGAAAGTTCCGCCTCGTTCTGATTTTTTGTTTGCCGCATCGTTGTGATAGTGAAATACGATTGACAGATTGCATTGGTGTATATATTTCCACTCATTTTCATCATTCCTCGCAATAAGAATATATACTTCCAAAATAAATTTCTCATGTTCTTCCATAAACAATCATTCTGACGTAATGATTTGAATAACAGTTTAATTATAAAGATAAAAACCGAGGTAAAAACAAACTGTTTGTCAAAAAATTCAAATACATAAGGCCGCTGACATTTCCAAATGTCGGTAATATAGAAAACATAATTTGACATTGCCGGTAAATTGATACTATTTTTTTTCCTGAAACTTAATTTTGATCACAATCTGCATTTTTACAAGTCACGTGACATTCAATCATTCTGGATCACTCTGTATTTGTCGAATAAACAAATAAATATAGATATGTATGTTATAAAATAGTATAGAAAAATTAGACGTTGCTAGTTTGCTCATAATAAACATCACATTTAACAATAGACCCTTTCAATTTAAAGAGATAGAAGATATGCGCAATGGAGATCTGCGCATAGTAAGAACAATTGAGATCCATGGCGTTTGTTTCTAAAAAATTTAGACGTAAAACGTGGGAAAAATCTCATATAACTTTAAAAAATCTTATCGAAATAAGTTACAAAGCTTTTATAGAAGTTAAAATGTCTAGCGATGCAAATTTTCACCGAGAATACAGGTATTTTAATGACTGCAATATTTTTGACGTTTCGTTTGAGAGAACTGGCAGTTGTTCGCGTCATTTTCTTACTATTTGCAGCGATAGAAAGAGATAGGAAAGGTCTATTAAAATAGAAGTTGTTTTCTGATTCTGACAGTTCTCGGGCATGCGCAGATTGTAAGTCGTCATAGTCATAATCTTAAAATGAAAATGAATCCAATTCTATGATGCTTATGTTCATGATATCGTCTATGGCTATGACGATATTGCATAAACAGATCTGGTATAAAAACATATTTTAATTCTTAAGACTAAAACTAGAACTATGACAATGACTATGATATAGCTGCATAAACCCGGCTTTACGCCGCACTCAACATGCATTTATATTTTTAAACTAATTTTTTTTTACTAGTTTTCCGTAATGCAAAAATTTTTGACGAAGTATGTACTTGGATGTACCTATGTCTTTCTTAATTTGATGATGGTAAGAACTTTGTCTTATTTCATAAATTCAACCACATTTTTTTCCAAAAATATAAAACAAATTTTTCTAAAACCTTTTTTTTTGTCTTTTAGAGGGCCGATGACGCACGTTGCTCCGAAACCGAAACCCAATAACAAATTAAACATTTTTTAATGTACATAATGTCCATATTTAAGTAAAGAATGGTTATAAATTGCAACGAGTAGGTTGTTATCTGGCTACTTTAAAACTATGAACATAATTGATCTACAGCCATGCTGAAAACAATGAAATATTTGTGATAATAAACCGTGCGTATAGGACGATTTTCGCTGACGTAGCAGAAAATTATTAAACGTATCCCATATCTGGACATTTTAATTGTAACGGTTGAAAATTTCCATTGTTCTTTTTATCAAAACAAAACATAATAGCGTAACACAGCCACGTATGCATATAATCAACTTCCTAGTTCATGCATTATTCATCAGGCTAATGAAAACTAACCCTTTTTATTACGTAGTGGTCAGTTGTACTGTGGTTGTACTCTATTACCACACATTACCTCACTTATGGAAAAAAAATCTGGTGTGGCCAACACAGTACCTCCCGCTATTTAATTTTTATTAATTTTAATATATACTTACATTTATGCTGGAAACTGTATTAAATTCCTTTGCGTATAACTATTGTTCTATTTACTATTTTCTTTTTAAAACTTTACTATTATTAATTTAGAATGACATTTATCTGCCAGTTACAGACATTTGAGATCTGAACTGTGTAACAAAGGAGTTATGTTTGTTTAAAGCGTAGACTCTAGGATTTAAAGCTGGATTTATAATGGCGCAACGTAAGAGGTAACGCGAACGCAGTACGTAAGGTGTGCTAGAGCTATGGATGTTTTATATTGAAGTAAAGTAAGCAGTAACAACCGCAACGCAAGCGCAAGACTTTCATCTTTCTGCGTTGCTTTACCTAAACTTCTCTACCGCTGGCCAATCAGAAGTCAGCATTTTAAATATTGCGCTAAGATCGAGGGCGTAATCCATTTTATCGATATTCGATACCGACTCATCTGCCAGAATAGTTTGTCTGACATAGATATGAATAGGAAACTAATTCAAGTTGTCGAAATAAATCAAATTTTATACGATAAATTGTCTAAGGATTTCAAAAACATTAATAAAAAGACAATAAGTGTGGGAAGATATGCTAACGCTGTAATACATACATGGTAAATACAACAGGTAAGTTTTTAAAGTTATTTTATATTTTATTTAATTAGTAGTAAACAATTATTATAAAATAAATATATAATGAAATTAGATTTTACTTGTTGTCTAACGCCATTGGAAAGTGCTGAGGGACAGGTTCTCGAAAGAGAGAAATAATGAATAATCCGTCTGGAGCAGCATCAGACGTCATCGAAAACGACTGAGAATATTATAAAGAAATGCCTTTCTTAGAGCCGTACATTCGCAGCAGTAGGAAGTAGGAAGTGAGTATTACCTATTTTAAGTAATGCTCTCTCATTAAAAACTGCTAATATCTTTTTCATTATTCAGAACATTTAGTAATGTAGACATCGGAGATAAATCCTGTTCTCCATTAGAAGTACAAGTGAAAATGAAAGAACAGTCGATGTAGTCGAGCAGCGTGTCACCTTTTGAGTTCAATTAATTCGTAGAAGAGAATGAAGACCGGTAACTTCAACCACTGAAACGACAACATGCACAACTACTGTTAAATCTATATTTACCTAGGGACTGACCGGGTTAAAACCCAGGGCGGCAGATTTGTAGGGGCAACAAAATTCAAGCACGGCTTTCATCAACCCGATTTTGACAAACACTATTATTATAAACAAAAGCTTTCGGTGTTAATATTAGTGATGAATGTGAACAGTTTGTTCATAGATATAAGAAAATCTACCTGGGTCACTAATGACCGTGGCAAACCGCCCCACAGCATGCGGTCCAAGCACCAATTGAAGGGGCCGGATTACAGGAAAAATGAAATTTACTGTTATTTTTCGTAATACTGCAATTAAAATTAAAAATTTCTATACTTAACGGTAATTTTATCATTAACATAAAACAAGATTACTGTTTAACCAACCATAGGTTTTGTTTAGAATCATACAGCTACATAGATAATCCCTTTTCTAAATTATTCTTTTAAAAAGGGTAAGTGAAAAATATGAGTTCAGTTGAATCGAATCTGTTTTTGAAACAACTACTTGTTCTAAATTAAAAGAAGTCAAAATGTGGAGACCATGTGATGAACAAGAGGACGTCATCGACGAAGCCCAGCATCGAAAACATTTATCGAGCGACGCGAAAGAAATTATTCAGAATGTTTATCTTTATTTTAATAAAGACAAAAATTGTGATTCAGTACTTAAAAAAACAGCTGAAGCAACCGATGTGCCATATAGTACTGTATGGAAAATTGTACATTCTGCAGCAGAAGAAAAAAAACACGATGTGATGCTGGAAAAACAAAAGTAGTGAATGAATTTGAGAAAGACGTTATACGTAGAACTATTTATAATATGTATAGTGAAAAAGTGCTGCCTACTATTCGAAGTTTACACCAGAAATTAGTGACCAACGAAACTCACATTAAATGTTCTGTGACAACACTTTACAAAATTATAAAGGATATGAGGTTTAAGTATAAAAGAGTGAACAAACGACAAGTTATTATGGAAAGCCGAAGAATATGTGAAATGAGATACATTTTTGGTTCAAATTAAACGTTATCGGACCGAAAATCGCCCAATGATTTATTTGGATGAAACCTGCTACGATTCGCATGATATTGTGAAAAAAAGTTGGCAAGATGATACTCCAGGTTGTTCTGTAGATGTGCCTGTATCCCGAGGAAAACGCATTATAATTATACACGCTGGATATGAAAATGGGTGGATCAACAACGGACTGTTGTTATCTGCCAAAAATGTAAAAGACAGTAGTCTTGATTATCATGACATGTCGGCAGTTATTTTTGAACATTGGTTTGAAACTAATTTATTACAAAATTTACCTCCGCAGAGTGTAATAGTAATGGACAATGCGCCGTATCATTCTCGGCAAAGTGTAAAAGTACCAAATAAATCCAGCAATAAATCGGAAATAATGGAATAGCTTTATGCTCAAGACTTATACTTTGAAGATTATTATACGAAAGATGAGTTACTGGAAGTGGTGAAAACGAAACCTACTTGTAAAAGATACGTTTGTGATGAACTAGCTGCAACTTATGGACATACTGTATTGCGTTTACCCCCATATTATTGTATCTTTAATCCAATATTAGAAGAAACAATGTGTCACCATCAAATTGCCCCAGTGTTATATCTTTGATTAAACGAGAAATAGAAAACATAAGTGAAGAAAGATGGACGAAATGTATTCGACATGTTATTGATATTGAAGATCAATATATTAATATAAATAATATTAATGACGAGTTCATTATTAATCTTAATGAATGTGGTAGTAGTTCTGAAAGTGAGTTAGATTTTTGTAATGACAGTGACATATAGGTTCATAGTAGATTAATAATTCTAAAATTGTGTTATTTTTATGTTTATTTTTAACATTCTTTATAAAATATTATGTATATAACAGTGACATATATGCAATAGCAAATAAATAATTCTTAGATTGTTATTTTTATATTGACTTTTAACTTTGTTAATAAAAAAAATTGTGTATTATTATATGTTGTGTTTTATTCCATGAAAATCAATAAATTACCTCGGGAAAATAAATTTTCAATTATTCTAAATTCTATTTTTATGTTGATTTTTAATATTCTTTATAAAATATTATGTATATGACAGTGACATACATGCAATAGCAAATAAATAATTCTTAGATTGTTATTTTTATATTGACTAGTAACTTTGTAAATAAAAAAAATTGTGTATTATTATGTTGTGTTTTATTCCATGAAAATCAACAAATTACCTCGGGAAAATAAATTTTCAATTATTCTAAATCCATCACTGGAAATTTTGATATTTTTGCAATAATAAATTTTCTTTAATACACTTAGGGTTTACTCACTCCAGGGGTCTAATGGGAATAGTTTTCTTATATCTATGAACAAACTATACATGCTACTACAAGTGTAATTAAACGTCATTTCACAAATAATGTGTGTTATTTTCTATATGCTCAACAAAAACCTATAAAAAGATTATAAGATTGCCAGCTAATACCGAAGCTATCGAAGTTGAACGAAAGATGCCGAAATTTTTGCATATTATTCTGATTGGTTGGCAGTAAGACTTAAACCAGCTAGGTCGCTTGCTTTACTTTCTACTTTACTGCAACTGCGTTACATTTTGCGTTACTTCATTATAAATCCAGCTTAAATTATAGATAATTTAATAAATTTATCCATAAAATATATTTAAAAAAGTATTAATGCCAACCTGTAGAATATTTAATAATCTTTAATTTTTATAATAATATTAAATCTCTAAAAATTAACATTTACATGTATTTTTCGAAGAAAACCTATTTTGAGCTTCATGTAAAGTGCCATTTCCGGTTATCTGATTTACACCAAAATCTAATGGCTTCTTTCCATATTAGAATAAGGTAGATATACAAGGTTTCAAATTTTTCTGAATGATAGTATTTGAGTTAGAGTGGAGGATCCACACATACATACACACAGACATCATCGAGAAAATGTTAACATTGGATTCTAGTAACCTTAAAACGTGCTCATTTACCAAATTCTAGATATGCGATTTGTAGCACGATCCATATACCTCGCTTCCCAACGGCAACGGGAGGTAATAAAATGTCTTTCGTTATGGTTATATGATTCTCTGTCTTGGTTTACGCATAGCTCAAAACTAGAGTCAGGATAAGAAATTTATTTCACCCATTTCGACAAATACCTAAGGGCTATTAGCTCTCAACAAAAATTATGGAGGTATCTTTACTGGTCATTGTCCTCTGAAATACCATCTATGTAAAACTAAGGGAGCATATCACAATCCATACTTCTCATAGCTCATACTCTGCACGATTCATACTTCTCACAAGCCATACTCATCTCGGGTCCTCAATATACACTCGGAAAAAATATATATGCAGTAGAAAGATACGTTCAACATTACGAGAATAGTTGTCTCTCTAGTTTCTTAAAATAAATTTATATAGCGATCTGTCAGATACTTAAAAAAATATTATTACATTTTAAATACTTTTGGAATTGAATGAAGATGTAATATAGTATTCAACAATTAATAAAATGGTAAGGTAGGCAAATATTTGTAGTACCTATACAAATATAATAAATACATACAACAAATATATCTTCCACCGATAATATTCTAACACAGAAAATTGTATATGATTATGTAGTATTAGAAGCAGGCAGTCCATTAGTACGAATACTGTAGAACTGAAACAAAATTATCTAAAATTTCCGTTTCTTATATTCTTATCGATGTGTAAATACCTTGAGATTCTGCTTGCAGTAAATCAATTGTAGATGATTACAATGTTATACGTTTTGTACTCGTCTTTCGGTATAGTAGCTCACCAATTTTACAAAACACAATATTTTAAAGTTTATTTCTCCAATGAGCTAAAAACAGAACATCAGAACCTTATAGCTGTGCACTGCATAAGTATATAAATAAATTAATGTACTGTTCTTAGAAAAATTTCGCTGTTGAAAATTAAATGCTACCACGACAACATCCATCAGCTGATTACTTAACCAGATGATATTCCAATATTTGTGATAATGGCATGTGATCTTCTAATTTTTGTAATGTGTCACTTATTTAACTGTTTATTGTGATTATTATTAGTATAATATATTCTTTATTCTTAAAATATTGTTAAAATCTCAATAAAACTAATGGAAACATATCACATCATATCCGTATCATCATATTGTTAATTTTATATTTAAGGTTGAAGATCTGTCACCTTGCATACAATTTTAGTTGAGTAATGCGGATGTCAAATATTTTTCCGATAGAAAACGAAGCGTGTTCCGCTGTCGTCGTAGTATGACTATTGAGAAGTATGAGTTATAAGAAGTATAAGGCGTGATATGCACTCAAAACTAATACATCTGAATACTGTATCTGTCGGACTGTCGGTCGACACTGCGAAAAGCACGAAGAAACTTCGGAACACATTGTATGAGAATGTTCAACTGTGGACGAACGTAGACTATACCATCTAGGTAGAAGTAAGATCGGGAAACTGACTCCTGGAACAGTAACTGCTTCCAGAAATTTAAGATAGAGCTACATATGTTACAAGAGATCTTATAGGTCGCAGTGACAAGAGTCTCTAGCGTTTAAGCCCTCAACTAATTATTAATAATAATGTGAAAACTAGTTGCACACTTTGTACATGATTAATATAAATATAGCCGCAAAAATGTGAAAAATAATGCGCAAACAAAACAAAAATAATTACAGTAAAGTTTTTCCGTGTATAACGATTCTAATAAACTGTAGTAATTACAATTTTAATTAACGCCACCGCATAACTTCAAACCACGTGTGTATTCCACTGCAAAAATAACATTTCTGTTAAAATTTCACCACTTTTAGTGGACGCCAGAGGCGGACCGGGAGTCCGGGAACATTCCCGGTAGATTATGGTTTGACTGCAAGTAAATCATTTCATTACCTGCAACCGGCGACTTCAAAGAAGCCTGTTCGCCGTATTTATTTATTATTATTTCCCTAACTATCTCTTTATTATGTTTCATGCCGCTGGTATTATTTGTTTGGTACCTATCTACTTTAATATAATTGCTACATTGAAGGTGCACCGTGCATTTTTTTATTAGTTTTCTTTATAAGGTTCAGTATAGTGGGTCTCCACATTCTCAACATTCTTTATTCCACTACTGTCTCATTATTTGGGAGTTAATATTTTAAAAGAAATAGTATTGTGCTAATAACGAAACCTCGGCTATGCCAAGTTTTCCTTAAGGCTCCGCCGATAGTGTTTTATAGTAAACCATCTACACACATACCTAATTTACCTGTGCATACAATTCACTCATAGTGCTAACTGCTAACTCTAATATTCTTATTGTAACGTGTGAACCCCGCTGCTACGCTGAACAAGCGTCTAAGTATAGCGATGACGCAATCGAGCTAGCAACCGGGCTACGTAAACAAACAATCCGCGACGTGTATAATTACTTCCTGTCGCCTGAAACTTTTGTGTTCATTGTTATTATGCGTTCGAACATTCTAGAGCTATCTGGAAGTTAATGGCAGCTGTATAAAAGGGACGCAACTATGCTCGGGAATTAGTTACATGCTTAGTTACATACATAATTACATAGTGAGTTACATTTAGAGAGATAGAGATATTCACATAGAGTGTTAGTGAGTTTGAGAAGCACAGCAGTACCGTAGTGAGCGTATACAGTAAAGTGTCGAGTGGAGTAGGTACTCTAGAAGTTACTGGTGTATTGGGATAGCTGTGGAAGTGAATACTCGGTAAGGTTGTGAAGTATTATGAAGCTAAGTATACAAGGACAGTAACAGCGAGTTGGAGTGGATACTCAGCATTGGTGTTAAAGAATTGTGACATACGGATAGTTGGTGATACTGAGGCTGTGGAAGGAGAAAATTAGTTATATAAATAGACAGACAGTGAGGTGAAAGGTGTGACTTCTGTTCGAGCAGTTGAATATACAGACGCTGTTGAGTCAGTTGAGTATATATACGCTGTGGAGGTCGGTAAGCGGAGAGTTGAAAGTGTTATAAATATAAATAGTGATATAAATAGAGGAAATAAATAATTGGTAATATCGTAAAAATAAATAGTAGTGTTAATTGGTTAAATAAATAAATAGTGTTAGTGTTATCTAGTTAATTATAGTTTTAGTCTTAATTAGGTTTTAATAATTGTTTAATATTAGTAATAGTCATTTTTACTATAGTTTAATAAACCTTTATTTTAATTAATAATAATTGTCTAATATTTATACTTCACCCAAATAAATAAAAAAACGTTACATTATCATATACCCAAATTCTGTCAAACGACTTGAACTTTATGCAAAAATACAAAAAAAGATCAACTTCAAATTTTTTGACACTTGCGCCAGACAGCCCTTAACGAGCGAGCGGCTCGGTACCAAACACGATATATACTCATAACTGACGACTTTAAGTTAAGCAACAAAAACCGATCGATCTATTAAAATTTTGATATTTCTGCATCGGAGCCCTTCAAAAAACATTTGATACCGACTAATGGGTTCTATTGTTTAAATTTTTACATTGTATTGTTATATTTATTTAGTATTATTGGCCGCTAGTATGAACAAGTGATTAAGGGTGATTACGAAGCATTTGACTAACATTGTTTTATCTCTGTCAATCGTTTATATTATTTTAGGGGAAAATAGATACATTAAATAAACGATGCATGCAATTAATTTTTCTATAACTATTATTTGCAATATTTTTCTCTCAAATAATCTATAAACGATTTACAGAGATAAAACAATGCTAATCAAGTGCTCGCTAGTCACTCCTAATAAGTTGTTAATGCTAGCGGCCAATATGGTTTCTTTGTACCTAAAATCCCTGTATATATTTAACTTTTGATGTGTTTTTGTTCATTTGTTTATAATTTTGTTTTGTTTCATAAATATTTGAACTTGTTATAATTGCATACACAGGGGCGGACCGCGAACTTTGGGGGCCCTGGGCTAATACTATTTGGGAGGGGGGGGGGATCTAACTAATTAACCTTCTAATCGCCACTTTATAATGTTTTTTTAATGAAGTAGGTATAGTGTTTTGGAGTATATTTGGTCAAAGAGAGTAGGAAAATTAGCTTTTATTGCAACAATTATGAGTAGCAAAGGTTGCCTTAATATTTTAAAAGCATTTCATATATTAGAACGATCCGATAAATAATTTGCGTCTTGTAATGGGAAATGGCTATTGTATAATACTTATCAAAAATAATATCGAATGCCTCCACCACTACATACTCTCTCCCTCCCCTTTCATCGAAGCAGGGGCAAGATATTTTTGAAAACATTAAAACCTAAAGAAAATTAAAAAAAAATACAAGAAGAATGACAATATAACGCCATCGGGGACCAAAAATTTGATAGATTCGTTATTTAGTTGCTGTTATAAAAACGAAAGAAAACCCAACAAAAATTGTTTACCTCACAAAATAACTGTATTATTTATTTTTTACCTTCCGTCACTTTTAGGTAAGGAAGGTATTGTCTTTGGTCAAAAAATTCGATGGTGAGTTTTTGATGAATAAGCACGTTTTAGGGTCCCTAGAATACGATTTTACTATTTTTACGATGATGTCTGTATGTGTGTGTGTGTATGTATGTGTGTCTGTGTGTGTGTGTGTGTGTGTGTGTGTGTGTGTGTGTGTGTGTGTGTGTGTGTGTGTGTGTGTGTGTGTGTGTGTGTGCGTGTGCGTGTGTGTGTGTGTGTGTGTGTGTGCGTGTGTGTGTGTGTGTGTGTGTGTGTGTGCGTGTGTGTGTGTGTGTGTGTGTGTGTGTGTGTGTATGTATGTGTGTCTGTGTGTGTGTGTGTGTGTGTGTGTGTGTGTGTGTGTGTGTGTGTGTGTGTGTGTGTGTGTGTGTGTGCGTGTGTGTGTGTGTGTGTGTGTGTGCGTGTGTGTGTGTGTGTGTGTGTGTGTGTGTGTGTGTGTGTGTGTGTGTGTGTGTGTGTGTAACAAAATTTTCGTCTGCGATAACTCTAATACTACAATTCTAAAAATTATAATTCTTTCGTATTTTTCTTCGTTACGTCCATGTGAAGAGCTGATTAGATTTTGGTTAGAATTGGACAACCGGAAGTACCCTCATTTGAAGATTTTAACAGTTTTTCTTGAAAAAACTATGTTAAATATCATTTTTTCACATTTAATGTTATCATAAATATTAAAGAATATTTTATTCTCTATACGATTTGATTGCATTTTATACTTCATATTAAATGGATAAAGAATTAAAAAATTATAAAGAAATTAAATTTCATAAAGTAGCCATAGCTTTGGAAACAGCTACTATATTAAGAAAAATTTGATTGAAAGATGTCAGTGTCAAGTGAAATTGACATAGTGTGTTTATCTTATAATTTTACTGGAAATATAGGATCTTTTGCTATAAATTTTCTGTATGGAATTTGCATAAAATACATGCAACTGCCGGAAGGTAAAGTACAAGAAATATAATCTTTAGCAAGGAACTTTCTGTATGAAATTTGTACAAAATACATAGAACTGACGACTGACGGAAGGTAATGTGCTGGCCACATCAGATTTTTTCTCTGTATAAAACGTAACATAATGCTTTTCGTTTCGGATAAAAAATGAATTAAAGTGGATTTAAGTTTGCTATTTTATTAAATAGATTGAAACTATTGTCGCACAAAGACTGTAGGTATGTATTATCTTTGATAATCAACTTCTTAAGTTAAGAATAAATACTAAAAAGAAAAGGAAAAACAAAAAATAATAGTTATTCTTAAAATTAATTAATTTGATCATCGATGCAGGATGTTAATACAATGTGTCGTGTTGTCGGACTGTCGCTGACTGTTTCACGGGTTATACGGATTGCCAGCAGCAAAGGGCCCTTTATAGCTGCGGGGCCCTGGGCTCCAGCCCATACAGCCCCTGCCTAAATCCGCCCTTCAGGTAAGGAAATTATTTCCCAAATAATACAAAAATAGTGATAAATCCTTTAATCGATGCTGGTAAAATACAGATAGTTTAATTAATATTCTATTAATCGTAAGTCACTTAGACTTGTTAGTCATACTTTGCATAAAATTTAAGAGAAGAGGCCGGTCTCTACCAAATTTCCCGGGCCGGTTAAATTTGCCAGTCCACCACTGGCGGGCGCATTAAGCGTTATTTAGATATAACCACTACACACTCGCATAACACTACTATAAATAACGTGAATCACAACGAACGAAAAAAACTTACAAGGGTTGTTTTGAATGCGAATACTCGTAGAAAGAAAACACGCATGTAGACACACAGTTTGAGTTATTTGTACGAGAGAATGTGTATAATTTGTTCTCATACGGAAAGAAATATTCGCGGAATACGTTCTAGAATAAATCACAAAGATTTACGTAGGAATTTTTATTTGATTTTGGAGACACAGCCGGAGGACATGTGACATAAATGGCTACAAGATATGGTGACGTATTGAATGTTGAAACACCTACATTCAAAATTGTTCCAGTAAAGTTGTTCACTATTTTTTTATGCAACTTCATCTAAAATTAAAGTGATTTGTAATTTTAGAAAGTCTTTATTGTTATTCGTTAAGCCGTAGTACATACTTTATGCACAATGCACAATGTGTAAAATAGAGTCACTTTTCAAGCACTAGTGCGTGAAAGTAAAAAGGCGTTGCTAATGAAAGTAATAAAAATTATTAAGAAATATTAATATACACACTAAATGAAACAAGTGTAATAATTTACAGATTAAGTAATAACGTAATAAATCTCTTAAATTTAACAGATATCTCTTTCTATCGCTGTACATAATAAGTAAAATGGCGCTGCTAGCTGGGCGGTCAAACGAAACATCAAAAATATTACACTCACTCTAAATTGATGTTGTATTTTCTGTGCTCCAGGATTAATATTAATATTAAATGAACATACAATTCATTCGTTTCTAGAAGACTAATCCACCTGTCTCTGAAATTCTCAAGATACATTTTGTACAGTATTATGAGAAAGAACATTAACAGTTTCAAGATACCTGTGCACTCAGTATTATGAGAAACAGCACTAACATTTCGGTTGTAGGAGAAATATTGTATGCAACACATGTGTAATTTTCATCTCGTGTTATAATTTCCGCAATCAACTGCACACTTGTTGCATAAATAACTATTTTAATATTCTATGACGTAAATATAGATATGATTTTGTTCTCGAACAATGGACTTCGCTAATAATTGGAGTCACATAAATTGATCTTTCTCAGCACTTATAAAAATATATAAATATGTATGTTAAAATAATTCTTGTGTATAATACGAAATTTAATAAAACAATTAATAAAAAAACTACCACTGGTAGACCATGCCATTCAACATATCTTTCACTGTCCTACATACGCCACAAAAAAATATCTGGGGTGGTATCATAAATCATTAACCTCTACATATAAAATGGACTGGCGTCTTGAATAACTTGCGTGTATCCACGAACCACGAAGAATACCACCCGCCTGACTGGTGGTGGCTCTGTCTCTATCTTTCGTGTATATAGCTGGACCAAGCAGATTTGACCACATTTTATCCTTTTATCTAATGCGAAAATGTATTTAAGCATAAATCGAATGCGAGTAAAATTGAATAACAATGAAACGACAAAAAATGGCGCGCCAGGATGATGCCAAGCTTCTTAACAGAATGTGATTTCTTCTTTATGTTCATCGTCAATTTGTCGAACTGGTACTAGCTGGCGCATACGTACTTGTCACTGTTAGAAAGAGATAGCACCACCACCATGACAGTTGAGTGGATATAGCCTCTGCCACAGTAGTCCAGTCAATATGTACAATAGAACCTGGTATCCTTACAAAAGGTTGGGTAGTTATAATTTTTGGATTTGTTGTAAGGACAAAGTCCAGTGATAAGAAACCAATTTTGCAGAAACGAAAACTCTGTGCTACCAGAGTTATAGGGAAAAAAGTTAGAAATTTTCGGCCTTTTTTCGTTTTTTGCTCAATTTATCTGTTTCTATACATCGAAGAGTAACAGTTGTTATTATCAGTATTGTAGAAGACAAAATTTCCTACAATTTTTGTATTTACGATATTTTTCTACGGACTATACTTATTGAACTATAGAGCAGTGAAAGTATCAGAATTTTTGGGAAATTACAAAACACGCACATATCACAAAAATATTGATATAGTCCGGATGTTAAGCGCGAAAATTTGCCTGCACCCTGAATTTTGTGATGCAAGCAAGCCGTTTAGTTCACATGTTAGTAGGACCATGCCCTATCTATTAAGAGATGCTATCACCTGGAAGTCCCCGCAGGCACGAGTTATTATGGGTTGTATACCTCATTATTAAAATCGCAGTCGTACCCAAACCATTGGATCTACAGAGCTAATTTTATTTTTATATTAATTGTAATGATAAGATCTATCATACAGTGCAAGAAATCTGATGTGGCCAGCACATTACCTTCCGTCAGTGCGTCAGTTATATGTATTTTGTATAAATGTCATACAGAAAGTTCCTTGCGAAAGATTATATTTCTTGTACATTACCTTAAGACAGTTGTATGTATTTTATACAAATTCCATACCGAAAGTTTCTAACAAAAGATCCTATATTTCCAGTAAAATTATAACGTACTGTCAACTGCACTTGACACTGACACCTTTCAATCAGAATTTTCTTAATGTAGCAGCTGTTTCCAGAGTTATAGCAAAGCTGACTAATATATATGATATTTAATTTCTTTATAATTTATTAACTCTATGTCCATTTAATATGAAGTATAAAATGCATTCAAATCGTATAGAGAATAAATAATTCTTTAATATTTATAATAACATTAAATGTGAAAAAATAATATTTAACACCATTTTATCAAGAAAAACTGTTAAAATCTTCAAATGAAGGTACTTCCGGTTGACCAATTATAACCAAAATCTAATCAGCTCTTCACATGGATGTAACGAAGAGGAATACGAAAGAATTATAATTTTTGGAATTGTAGTATTAGAGATCGCATTAGAAAATTTTGTCACAGACACACACACGCACACGCACACGCACACGCACACGCACACGCACACGCACACGCACACGCACACGCACACGCACACGCACACGCACACGCACACGCACACGCACACGCACACGCACACGCACACGCACACGCACACGCACACGCACACGCACACGCACACGCACACGCACACTACACGCACACGCACACGCACACACATACAGACATCATCGTAAAAATAGTAAAATCGTATTCTAGGGACCCTAAAACGTGCTTATTCATCAAAAACTCACCACCGAATTTTTTGACCAAAGACAATACCTTCCTTACCTAAAGGTGACGGAAGGTAAAAAGGGTGATATATAACGTATCCATTTTCTTCTTGGACCTAGCACATTGTGGTTTCTTTGAGAAAATTTTGGCTTCCTTGGCCGATTTCGCGAGAACGCTACGTTATACCGGAAAATAGTCCAAATAAAAATTGTAGCGCATTCAAAGAGCTATTGATAGCGAGCTCACCGGCGTATGTGCATATTAGAGTCCCTTCGATATGGAAGTTTCTAAAGGTACGCGTAAGTGCGCCGAGCCGCCCTATACGAGATAGACCATTCGTCAATTGAAGCAAGCCGCTTAGTTTGTACGTTGGTGGAATAATAATCTACCCATTAAGAAGTGTAGGCACTCGGAAAGTTCGCGGAGGCTTTGTATATTACGGGTTGTATACATCATTAGCACGTTTTCTTAAAGTCGCAGTGGTGCGCAAACCATTGGATCTCCTTTCCGAGTGGCTACACTCCTTAATGGATAGATTGTTGTCCTACCAACTAAACGGCTTGCTCCAACTGACGCAACAATGGTATATGTCGCGCATGGCGGGTCGGCACACTTACGCGCCTTTTAGAAACTTCCATATCGCAGCGTTCTGGCGAAATCGGCCAAAGAAGCCAAAATTTTCTCCAAAAAACTACAATGCGCTATGTTCAAGAAGAAAATGGATACGTTATATGTAACTCAACTTCTTTTTTGCATTGTATTATAAAGATAAGTATAAATAAATAAATAAATATATCATCACGGCATATTACCCATTGCTGGGTGTGCCAATCTGTCGTGTACACAGAATTCGGTAATGATATATGACATATTTGCACCCTGCGGGCGTTTACCAGGCGTCACCTAGCCCGTAGAAAAATATCGTAAAAACAAAAGTTGTAGAAAATCTTGTCTTCTACAATATTGATATTAACAACTTTTACTCTTCGTTGTATAGAAACAGAGAAATTGAGAAACACCGAAAAAAGGCCGAAAATATCGAACCTTTCCCATATAACTCTGGTTTCTTATCACTAGCCTTGGTCCTTATAACATATTCAAAAATTATAACTATCCAACCTTTAGCAAGGCATTTTGTATAACTTGACTGGACTAAAGATGTAGGAGCCGCCGGCCCATTTTGTATATAGAGGTCAATGTCATAAATGTAATTATCAAAAGTTATTTGGTTTCATGGGCGCCGTGGTAATTAAGTTCAACCACTATTTTTTTTTTTTAACTATTTCAGATTTATTCTATAACGGCCCTAAAGTCGACTCTCTTACAATATATGAATTCTACTTTCTTCTATATTTTGTATGTCATTAAAGGCTATATGTGAGTATTTAACTTAATATTTATTAGTATGCAAAATGCAATTGCACAAAATAAACATTTCGGAATTCGCGCTCATGTGCATTCGCTGCGCGTGTAGTATGACTAGCAAATGAAAGTTGTCGTTTTAAATTATTTTATAGATGCGGTTTCTTTTCACATTCAGATATGAGACTTTTGCAAATACCTATTCAAATATTGGACTAGGAAATCCTAGAAATACATTAGCATATATTGCTCAAAACAGATGGGTGACTACGGTACCTGCAAGATAAATAAGATAGCAGAATAACAAAAGAAGGGTACATTTAAAATATTTCATCATTCACAGTCATCCATCTATTTTGGGAAAAATATGCTAATGTATTTCTAGAATTTGCTAGTCCAGTATTGGAATGGGTACTTGCAAAAATTCTAATACCTAAATGTGAAAAGAAACCACATCTATAAAATAATTTAAACGTCAACTTTCATTCGCTAGTTATACTATACCTTTACTAGCATACCGAGACAAATAATATACACCCTGCCTGTGCCTACGCAGTTGTATTGTTCTACTTCAACGCCTCAATTTCTAATCTATCTCAACATAATATCAAAATATTCGTCGCAACTAGAACAGTAACAAACAAGTTGCAAGGTTGTAGCAATAGATTTGTTGGGTATACAAAAACATATTGAAGATTTAATATCATCATTTAAGGAAGAATGGGAAAATTCGGAAGGATTTTTTTGCAAGAATTTTTAAAAGCAGCGTAGATTTAGCTGCGGACTTTGATATTGAAATTAAAGTTTAAAGGATAACAGGTCGACACACTCATAGAGGAAACGTTGTAGCAAAGACGGCAGAAGAATATTTTAGAATAACCATTTTCAACCCTTACTTGGACTCTCTGATATCTTTGGAATTACGTTTTTCCCAACATACTAGTGTTGCGTTTTCCATATCTCGTTTACACCCGGTTAACATCAAGAAGCATACTGTGGATCCATGTATCGTGAAGAAAATCTGAGAGAAGTATGACATCGAAAATTTGGAAGCGGAATATTTAACGTGAGTGCACATTTGGAAAGGAAAAGAAGTAGCAGAAAATATGAATTTTGCAAAACTAATTTCAGAAGAAAGAATTATGAAAATTGCTTTCTTAATTTTTTTGACAATGCCACAACAACGTGTTCAATAGAACGTCTTTCTATACTCATAGGAGAGTGAAGAATTGGCTTAGGTCTACAATGGAGGAAAATCAGCTGTCCGGATTATGCCTATTAAGTGTACATAGAAAGAAGGTGGAAGAAAATAAAGAACAAATAATAGAAAAAGTTATATAAGTGTTTGGCGCAAAACGAAGAAATCTTCAAATTTTGCTTTCTTAACTTAAAGGTCAATTAAATAAAAAGTTATAAAGATGAAAAGTTTGCTTTGTTATTAACTACTAGTAAGAAATATACGATTATGTACCTATTTCGATTTTTTTAATATATATATATATATATATATATATATATATATATATATATATATATATATACAGGGTGATTCATCGGTCTGTCCTCTCTTTATAACTCTTTTATTTTAAGTCAGATGGAAAAGCTCTTCAAATATAATTTACATGATATATTATTGTCTACCTATGTACCATATGCATTTGTATACAGGGTGCTCTGTTTAAGCGCAACAATATGTAACTTTATATTTTAATGGAACATCCTATATTTATTTATTTATTTTGATAGTAAATTAGAATCCCTTTAAAAAAGTATTAAGTAATAAGGGGTCTGAAATTATAAATTAGGAAGTTATTTACGTTCATAAAAAATAGTAGTTCAAAGTGGAAAAAACCATAATATAATACAAAATTTTGATCCTTTTTTATTAATACTTATTTTAAACATTACATTAATTCAAAAGAAGCTATTAAAATTTAGTGACAGACTAAATAATGCAAAATTATAATAAATGGTCGAAAACTTGTACTTCAACTTCAATAGATTTTTCTATTATAAATATTATATTAACCATCTCATCTTTACTAAAATTTGTATTATTCATTTTCACATCAACATCAACAATGATAAACTAAGAGTATTTGGACAACTTGTTTGTTTAAATTTGAAACAATTAATCAAATTATCCATGGCTTACTTTGTTAATAATAACATGATAGAAACATATCATTCAACGAATAAAGGTAAATAACTTCTTAATTTATAATTTTAGACCCCTTATTACTTAATACTTTTTTAAAAGGTATCGAATTTACTATCAAAATAAATAAATAAATAAATATAGGATGTTCTATTAAGAAATATAAAGTTACATATTGTTGCGCTTAAATGGAGCACCCTGTATACAAATGGATATGGTATGTAGATAGATAATACTATATCATATAAAATATATTTGAACAGTTTTTCTATCTGACTTAAAATAAAAGAGGTATAAAGAGAGGACAGACCGATGAATCACCCTATATATATATATATATATATATATATATATATATATATATATATATATATATATATATATATATATATATATATATATATACTTTTGTTGTTTTATTTTCTGCATTTGCGAGTGTATACTTGAAAATACCGTATTTAAAAAATCTGATGTGGCCAGCACATTACCCTTCCGTCAGTTATATGAGGCATTTACGAAAATTCTACCGGTGAACTGTTACCGGTAAACAGCTGTTTATCAGGTTATAGCTACCGGAATCGATATTTTAAGAACGCAAGTGGTAAACAGGATAGATCCATAACCTATAAAAAAATGAAAATTTGAAACAGGTTAGAAATTTGATATAGTTAACAAACTATTAACGCGCGCGCTTCGCTTTGCATCACTAACTTTTTTTGAGATTAGATTCTTCATGAATCCGGTAGATGGATCTGGTAGATATTGTACAATTTTCGAACACGGTACTTTTTACTACTCGTGTTTTCGAACACAGTTAGTAGATGCGGTATCTACCGGTAAAATTTTCGTAAATGCCTATGTATTTTCTATAAAATCCACACAGAAAGTTCCTCGTAAAAGATTCTAAATTTCTTGTATATACATTATCTTTCGACGGTTGTATGTATTTTATACAAATTCAGAATTTTCTTAATATAGTAGCTGTTTTTAGCATAGCTAGCTAATTTATGAAATTTAATTTCTTTATAATTAGGTTTATGGTTTTCGTTTAGGTTTAAGGAAGTCAATGTTTAGCTTTATGATTTGGATTTGGAGACCCTAAATTTTGAACTGTGAATGGAGTCATTACATAATATGCGGCCAAAGTCTTTAAATCTATAGTTTAAACCATAAATCTAAACCTAATTTTCATTTGTGAATGCACCTTATTTCCATTTAATATGAAGTATAAAATGCAGTCAAATCATATTCATAATGACATTAAATGTGAAAAAATGATATTTAACATCGTTTTTTCAAGAAAAACTGTTAAAATCTTCAAATGAGGGTACTCCCGGTTGACCAATTATAACCAAAATCTAATCAGCTCTTCATATGGATGCAACGAAGAGGAATACGAAAGAATTATAATTTTTGGAATTGTAGTATTAGAGTTATTGTTATTGACGAAAATTTTGTCACACACACACACACACGCACGCACGCACGCACGCACGCACGCACGCACGCACGCACGCACGCACGCACGTACGCACGCACACACACACACACACACACACACACACACACACACACACATCATCGTAAAAATAGTAAAATCGTATTCTAGGGACCTTAAAACTCACCACCGAATTTTTTGACCAAAGACAATACCTTCCTTACCTAAACGTGACGGAAGGTAAAAAGGCGATAGCAGAAGGCTTGAAAGTAGTAACATTTTGCAATAGAGAAAATATGTGACGTAGTTATAAAGATAAGAAAATAGCATTAAAAACTCGATTATTTTAAAAACAAATAAAAATGATACACCTCCTGAAACATGTTTTCAAAATTAATTCCTTCAAATTCAAAAATGTATTGACAGTATTGTTCAATCGATTTCCTTCATTTCTCAATAGATATCAACAATGTTTACTTAAAACTGTGTCAATATTATTGTACAGGTGAGAATACAGGTGACAAAATAAACAGAATTGAAATGTTATCATCATTGAATGGTCGAATTAAAATTCATCAAATATATTGTACAGGTATACCTAACCTATAACCTTTCATCCGACCCCGAAACAATATTTTGTTTCCAAATACGCAAGTCATACTTCATTGTTGACTACATTATTACTGTCCTGTTCAATGAGTAAATATTTATGAAAAATATTCACTTTTCTAATATTACATTTCGTTTTTCTACTGCAAAGAGTTTGAATTAAATTCCTATTATTGTTTTTATTCGTGCTGCATATTTTATTTGAAAATTGCATTCTTATTCAGTGTACAATTTCCAATTGAATATATTAACTGACTGATATTGGAATTGTGCAAGAAATATAAAAGTGTTTAATTTAGTAAGAAATTGGTTTTATGTTAAAAAATAAAAACAACTCTTTAGCAACTACATTATTATTAAATTTTAGTTACTAATTCTGTACAATAATCGTTACATTTAGCAATTTTAATTCCGATTTTTGTAAATATTCGGTTGCGATTGAGTTAATTTTTCATAGTCAGAAAATATCGTAATTATGATAAAGCAACATACCGCACACTGCTTGCATTATAACATTGGATGCCAACGGGCCATTATTTGGGACACTTTCATCTGTTCTGAGTGCTCTGTATAGAAAAATAATCTTACAGTTCCTTCTACATAAATGCTATTTATATTTGAAATAATTTTTGAAATGGCAGTTTTCATACTCATAAGAATATATTTTAAACAAAAATAGTATTTATGTTAAAGGAACAGTAAGATTATTTTAATATACAGACATGTCTTCATTTAAACAGAGCGGCGCAAATATGGCTAGTTGGCATCCAATGTTATTATGCAAGCAGTGAGCAATATGCCGCTTTGCCATAATTTAGATATTTACAGCTTTATTGCCCGACCCGACAGAGACAATTTTTCTGACTATTGTCACTTTTGTCACTGTGACCTATAATATACCGGGTGTCTTAGGCCGATCGACACATAGGAGGTTAACATGTGAAATCAGTTAATTGTGAATTGTGACAAGGCGAGGGTAAGCACAATAACAGATAAATAACTTTTTATAAACTCTTCTAAATTATAGTTTCAATATTCATATTTTAACTCTGTTTATCTATTTAAGTCAAAATTCAGTTTAGAAATTCTTATCATATTATGATAGTCACGACATTTATTTGTTGATCTGAAGTCTAGAAATTATTATGTATACGGCCCCTAGCCTATGCACCCCGTTCCCCTAAGATAATCCTATCCTGGAGATAGCGTTTTTGTTTTAAGTCAGTCGTTATTAGTTAGCCATGGGATAAACATGGGAGAGTTGAATTTGGATACTCGAGAGAGTAACATGTAATAGTCGGGTTTAGAGACTCGTAAGAGTTAACATGTAAGAGTTTGTGTTTTGGGGCGACGCTCGCCCGCTGTGTTACGGAATATAACAGTTTAGAATCAGTTTAATTGTGTATGTTAGGCTTAGTGTTAATTAATAATCATGTAAATAAAGTATTAGTTTTTAAATCAACAAGTTGTGTTCATGTCCGTAGTGTTCATTAGTGTAAAATGTAAAAAGTGAAGTGTCTGTGTGTTCGTCCTTATCACCAGTCATTAAGAGTAAGTGTATCATCGTTGGGAATCATCATCCTTAGCATCATTATCAATCAGCTTCAGAGACCCCCCCTCGTGTTACAGAATAGTATCTCCCCAGTGCAAGATATTAAGTTGAAAATTCGTGTACTTCCAAATTAGTAAATAGTAAAAAATGTATAATATAAGAAAACAATAAGGAAATTTGTAGAATTTCCAGGATTGTTAATCATATCCCGGAAAAAATAATTACCGCTTAACAGCTTGAATAGCATAGTGGTAGCGTGTGCGCCTGGTAATAAAAAACTCTGAGAGACTGGGTTCGGAACCAGTCAGAAGCAAAAATTTAATTTTTAATTTTTACTGCTCAAAATAATTTTTATTGTTTGTTTTTAATTTTTTGTTGAAATTTAATAAAATGAATACGTTATTTTTATTATAAATATTTATTGTAATTATTTAACTGTTTGTTGTAATCCATATGATTTAGATTTTACAAAATACGTATAATTTATGCTTTAAATAATTTTTATATTTTATTAAAAGTCAGTAAAAGATTGAAAACATATTAATAAAAAAATTATTTTGAAAAGAAATAATTAAATTTTGCTACTGGCTGGTTCCGAACCCAGTCTCTTCCAGTTTTGTTTATTACCAAGCGCAAACGCTAACACTATGCTATTTGTACTTTTACTTAGTAACCATTTTGTCCGGTATACGAACAACAATCCTGGAAATTCTATAAATTTTCTTAATTTTTTCTAATATTACACATTTAAATTTACTAATTTGGACTGTATACCGTAGAATTAATACCCTCCAATAAATATACAAAATTTCAGCTTAGTATATCTCCCATGTATCGGTTGGCTTAGTTTTCTGGAAGCAGTCCCAAAGTTCTCATGAAGCCAGTTACTGCTCCAGGAATCAGTTTCCCGATCTCATTTGCCGTGAGGTACCTTTTACCTAAATGGCTGTCTACTTAAGGCCACAGATGGATATTCACATACAAAGTGTTCCGAAGTTTCTTCGTCCTCTTCGCAGAGTCGACAGATACTGTTTTCAACTAAATCAAATCTTACATAGATGCTATTTCAGAGGGCAATGATCAGTAAAGATACCTGTCATAGTTCTAAAGTCCTTTTTGCTGAGAGCTAATAGCTCGTTGCTGTTTGTCGAAGAGGGGAGAAAATTATTTTATTGTTAAATTAAAATATTCCCTTAATTTCTGTTAATATAATCTAAAAATCCCTTATCCACTCTCACTTTTATTCAATCAATATCCTTAATTTCCTCAAATTCATCCCATCATAACCTAATCGTGACCTAATTGTCTCTGGCACGTCTGTGTGCCTCCTTCCGTAACCTCAATCCTGCTCGTCCTGCGCAATACATCGCTCCTGATCCTCGTTTTAGTCCTGCTCCTGCCACCAACACCCATCGCGTAAGCGGCAGGACATACGGCATAGCAAAGGAGGAACTCAACTGATAACTCAAGGACACCAAGATTAACTCATCTGAGAACTTTGGGACCAGTTAATTGGAAATTACGACGAGGAAATGGAAGCCAGATTGTCTGATCTATAAATTAATAAGCTTGCATAGTTGCTGCCAAATGGCAGGACTTGGTGACGTTGAACAAGATGTTGAACAAGAATTAAAATGTTGGAACTAAGTGCGGTAACAACGTTTTTGACAGATATTAATCCTTTAGTTTAATCAATATTTCGTAATTTATATACAAATAACAACCCAGCACAATTTCAAGCTGGCTTAAAATTGTAAAATAGACGGAGGTAGTTGTTGGCTGTCAGTGAAACATGATAAACTAATGTAAAAGCTATTGATAAAAAGCACTCGCTCTGTTTCACAGATTTTAGCTTTAACAATATCATTATTGCAATTTCGACTATTAGGCCATCATCAGAAGACAGCTCATCCATTTCCTGCTAGGATGTTCTACTGCATTTCATTTCTTTTCTGAAATTACTGCATTTTTGAAGAATAAATGTGAAATTTTAAGGTGTTTTTCATTTAATTCGAGCGAGATATGATTTTTTGAAATTTATTAAAATATTTAAATTTTACCAGAAAGATATGGTTTTTCCTGACGACAGATTAGGTGATGACAGTGCTGCCTACGCCTACTGCTAAAATGTAGAAACGCCATGGCTTGTGACAGCGCAAGTAACAAAAATCATATTGTGTATTATCTTATTTTATTGATGCTTGATGTTCACATTAGTTATCTTAATTGTTTATTGTTTTCTTTTCACGTGTGTTTAGAAGGTAATATGACAAAACAAGCAAAATCACAATCACATCAATGGCGTTCATGCAAGTTCCTGTTTACAGTATAGTCGGATTAATAAGTTTTTGAGAGCCGTCATCAAGAAAATCTACGTCACACGCTTTACGCCCTAAACTATATTTAGCAAATCAACAAATAATTATGAACATTTTTTTTTCATTTTTCTCTATACTTACTGTCAAATAAGTATGAACTGGAAATTTCTACATTGTTGCCGATTCATATGAGCAATGTTGAAAATGCTAAATTATGAAAAACCGGCAACAACGCGGGACAAGGGACAGAGTGTGGAAAGAGGAAAAAGTTGAGCATCAGTTCATATTCAATTAACGGCGAGTATAGTAATCTATTTAGTTGTAAATTTTGATATGACTAAAGACAGATTTACATATACAAACAAATAAATTTCTAATTATTTAAAGTGATAGTTTATTATAGTATAGATTGACTCAAATACAATAATGTACTTATACATATATTTATAGTAAAATTTATAGAAAGTAATATTTTGACCAATTGTCGCATTTGGCAAGTCAGAACATGAATCATTGAGTCGCCAATGCATGATATATTAGATGAAGTATTTATAATGGAAATTTCGCTTTATGTACGGTATGTTTTTATGAAAGAAAACAGGAAATTGCGGCCTAAATTAAAATTTTCCTTTGATAACAAAACCAATATTCGCAGGTAGATAGGTATACCTACTCGTATACTGTGAACTTTACACGTACTTTTTTAATTGCGTTTTAAAACTTTTATCTATATTTGTAAACAAAGGTATTTAATAAATATCAATTTATCGTTTATCGTTATCTTTGACATCCTGTATTAAATATTATAACAAAATTTCCTCTTATAAATACCTAGAAGTACTCCTAATTGAATAAAAAGTATATAAATAATAATTATGATCTCCTTAAACCACCATGTGTTGAGATGAGTATTCATTCCGCGAATACGAAAAATTGACTGACTTTAAGTGGACTTCGTAGCTTAGTCAGGAGAGCATCCTGTTAGACATAGAGAGGTCCTGGGTTCATGTCTCAGTCAAGTTTATAAAAATCTTTCTTAATATTTTACAAACTTAAAGCAATTTAATTTGTAGTAAGTAAGAATGCTAATCGTTTTACGACTTAACGCTATACAGATGTCTCCATAAGCTTGCTCACTATTGGTAACTTTTTATTTGAAGAGGTACGAGTTATGAGCAAAATTGTATCATTTTGAATAATAAAATTGGTGATATCAACAAAAAAGAAATTGTATCAGCGGTTCTAAAAACATGGGACAATATATATATATATATATATATATATATATATATATATATATATATATATATATATATATATATATATATATATATATATATATATATTGAGGTTAAGTTGGATCCTTAAAAGTTTGAAGAAATCTTCGCTGGATGTAAATGGTGAATTTTAATCATTTTGAATGGTTTGTATTTGTTTCTTTAAAATCCTATGGATCGTGCCCACACTTAAATTACACTCCGCAGCAGCCATTCTAACTGAAGCTGTTGGATTAGCTTCAAAATATGCTAATATATTTATCTCAGCTTCTTGATCTTGTACGCTAACTCGCTTCGATACGAATGCATCCGTATTAGCGCGCAGTGCTAATTCTAATTTTCTAAAATACTGACGACAAGGAACTCGCCGCTCAAGATAACGTTCCCGATACATATTCTTTGCACCAACAGTATTTTTCAGAGATAATATGAAAACTTCGTACATATCATTTTTTTCTTCGTGCGTAAAATTCATTTTAACACAAAAGACAACAAGAAAATTCATAAACGAACTACTTTGACATGTGATACAAAACAAAATATTCAATTGTTTCTGTCATGGCACTCTGATTACATGTAGAAATAAATATGAAAATAATAATTTTTCTTTTGCATTTTTCTCGTTTTTTTTCGTTATGTAAGGATATAAACATTTTATATCGTTGTATTCAGAAAAAAATTCTGAATCGAATAGGCGAATAAAAAAGTAGGTTCTCATTTAAAATTAACAAGTTGAATTCTGTATTTTGAGAACCACTGGTTATAATATAGAAATTGTTTGCTAATTCAACCGACTTCGTATCTCTTACGGTTCTCGACATAGCAATAGTGGAACACTTAAATTGAACCCCTGTATATATATATATATATATATATATATATATATATATATATATATATATATATATATATAAATTGGAACAGCCTTGGGAATCCAAAGTATGAATTTAAAGTTGACAATTATTAGAACAAATATTTTTTTATTTTTTATTTGTCTTGAATCGAACGTTTCGGAGATAAAATTTTCTCCATCATCAGCAATATGGTAATAATATTCTTGTCGTTTTTACATTATGGATACATAGTTTAAAACTATATGAACAATCATTTTCTAACGGTAAGTCAGATGACCTTTACTGAAAATACGTCTCCTCCACGTGGAAGTCAACGAACAAATAAAAAATAAAAAAATATATATAACTTTAAATTCATACTTTGGATTCCTAAGGCTGTTCCAATTACCGTTTCTTCAAACTTTTAAGGATCCAACTTAACCTCAATATATATATATATATATATATATATATATATATATATATATATATATATATATATATATATATATATATAGCTTCAGTTAGAATGGCTGCTGCGGAGTGTAATTTAAGTGTGGGCACGATCCATAGGATTTTAAAGAAACAAATACAAACCATTCAAAATGATTAAAATTCACCATTTACATCCAGCGAAGATTAGAATTTTGTAATTTATTGATAAATTAGGATCCAAATATCTTAAAATCAATTATTTGGACTGACGAAGCCAATTTTTCTAATAATGGTATGTCAAATAGAAAAAACACACACTACTGGAGCCGAGAAAATCCTGTTGCTGTACGAGAGAGAAGTTTCCAACGAAAATTTAATATAAATGTTTGGTGTGCCATTTTCAGTGATAATATTTACGTACATTGAGTGGTAACAGATACCTGAATTTAATTCAAAATATGCTGGGTATTATTTTGGAAGACATACCAGTAGCTGAGTTAGGAAACATTTATTTCCAGCAATATGTTGCACCAGCTCACAATTCGCGTCAAGTTAGGGATTACCTAAACGAACGGTTTCCAAATCGGTGGATTGGTACTTATGGTCCTATTCTGTTGCCCGCAAGATCACCAGACCTTAATTCCCTGGACTTTTTTATGGGGTTATGTTAAAGATGAAGTCTATAAAACTATCTATCCAGATATTCAGCATTTAAAAAATGCAATCGAAAATATTATTTCCCACATAGACGGCTGAAATTTAAGAAAAGTAAGAAATAATATGTTCAGAAGGCTGGAATTATGTATAAATCAGCATGGCAATAATTTTGAACCATATTTATAACATTTTTTAAAGCATCTAAATCGCCCAAATAATGATGAAAAAAATATTCAATTGTTTTTGTCATGGCACTCTGATTACATGTAGAAATAAATATGAAAATAATAATTTTTCTTTTGCATTTTTCATATTTTTTTCGTTATGTAAGGGTATAAACATTTTATATCGTTGTATTCAGAAAAAAATGCTGAATCGAATAGACGAATAAAAAATGTAGGTTCTCATTAAAAATTAAAGTTGAATTCTGTATTTTGAGAACCTCTAGTTGAAAAATATTTTTGTAATGCTCATTTTAATAGTCTCTTTAATAATCTCTTACGGTTCTCGAGATAGCAATAGTGAAACACTAAATAGAACAGCCTGTATATAATAAATCTATTACATAGGCATTTAACATGGGAAATAAATTTTCCTTCCGGTTTTCTTCCCAAATTATTTAAAAAAAATACTTTAAATAAAAGTTGTAAATATGAAATTCTGCATTTGAATCAATAAACAAAATTAATTTTGCATGCTTTGTTACGGCATATATTTGAAATGAAAATGTCAAAAATCACGTAAAAAATAATGTTAGGCATGGAATTAAAACAAGAAGCAGAATAATAATTTAATTTTATAACTTCCATATTTCTTCTTAAAAAATTACAATATTTGACAGTTAAAATATCAAGCATTTGTTTGTCTTTTTGTTTTAATTCCACGGCTTGTACTATTAACCTGAAATTTTCATATTTAATTTTTAGAGTTACTAAACTTAGAAAATGAATTTTGTTTACTAATTTATAAGTAGAAATTTATGCTCCACAACTTTTATTTGAAGAATTTTTTATAAAATAATTTGGGGGGCAATGCAAATGGAAATACTGTTTTACCATGTTAAATGTTAAACAACCTATGTAACGGATTTCCAGCGCCACCCGGTATATATAAATATATATATATATATATATATATATATATATATATATATATATATACCTATCCGGTTTCTATATATATATATATATATATATATATATATATATATATATATATATATATATATATATATATATATATATAGAAACCGGATAGTGGGTTTGACAGTCTGAATATTGTAGTCTGAAGTGTAGTACACTCTTTTTAATTAGTTTCGGTTATATTTTTAACCATCCTCAATACACTGTAATACATTAATGCATACGTACAATATATGTATAAAATAATTTTGGTCTTAAGTACTCACATTAGTTGAAATTTTTAGTGAAGATTACAACATTTAAAACATGTTTTACTTATGAAACGTGCACACGCACATGGTGCAGTGATATGATAAAACGATATACATCGTCAGGGCACAATTATTAAATACTCTTTCCAAAAAAAGAATAAAAAATATATGGTTCCATTTAAAAAATATATATTTTGTCCAATATTTTTGCTAATATCAGCAATTTTCTATTTCAAAATGGCACAATTGTGCTTTTTTAACCAACCTTGTACTTCTTTAAATAAAAAAGTTACCTATATAGTGAGCAATCTTATAGAGACAGCCTGTATATATACCTAGTCCATGAATTTTTCACAAAATTTTTCTTTGTATTTAATTATTTGAATAGTTCGCGGTTCTGAAAGTTACAATAATAACTGTATAAAAACGGTTCAATATAAAAACAGTTTATAATATAACTTTTGTACCCTGTCTATGTTTATTGTACTATAAATAAATATCATTCCATTCTTCTGTTTTTACATACCTATCTCTTCAAAAACTTCCATTCTATCTAGTTTTAAATTTTCAATTCTCGTGCTCTATTTGTGCCGCGGTATGTTTTGATGTGTATAAGATGATGGGATGAGGAATCTGGCACCGGGTCCGGAGTCCGGGTGGCGCTGTGTTATGCGCGAGCAAACTCCGGGACCTAGTATCCGAACCCGTACCCGTACCAGACAACGTCCTTCCGCATTTCGAATCGATCTACATCGGGCAGTAGGCACAGATGGCAACACACAGCGCTGTTAGTCCACTCCCAACAAGAATGGAGATGGGATATGAATAAATGTGTCATCAAGGGTTTTTATAAATTGTTGTGTGTTTTGCCGGTGTTCTTGTATATGTTTAACAAAATGTAAACGAAGGTATAAACATAGAGAACATAAATATGAGGTTTGATAAAAAAAAATAACGAGAATTTTCATTTGTTTCACAGAGTAATAATTTTTTATCAATATTAATATCGTATTGTTTCCTTCAAAGTATTCCCTTTTAGATATAATGCACTTATGCCAACGTTGTTTGTTGTTTCCTTCAGCGATTTTGCCTTTATCTTCGAAAAGAAAAATAACAGTGTCACAGAGAACCATTTGCGGTGAATTGAATTGGGTGGTTACGGCAGTTTGGGCAAAAAAATCACGAATAAGAAGTGAACTATTAACCGGTGCAGTATCGTGGGAAAAATCCAGGAATTGTTTGCCCACAATTCTTTTCTCATGGGTCGTATGAAATACCAACATCAGCGACCTCCCTTAAATTGATTCGGTGATTACTAAGCACAATATCTTCAATTTTTGCCACATTTTCATCGATAACAAATTAGCTTCATAAAACTTTGTATAAATAAATAAATGTAACATTAGAGCTTATTGCCCATTTCTGGATGTACCAGTCTGTTTCTATTTACATATACCAATAATAATGATCGTGATTTAATAATATCGAGAGTACTTTTCTGCAAGTAAAACTTGACATTCTGCACTACAAATTGCAGAAAAGCCTTCAAGATTTTACTGACATATCTACATTAGTTATTATTCTGACAAGTAAAAATGTAGCATTTTTATCCTATTGCACAACGAATTTCCTTTTGATAAAAATCTGATGTGGCCAGCACATTACCTTCCGTCAGTTCCACTGAACTCAATATATACTACTGGAATGCGCCGTCAGCTTCATATGCTGCGAAAGCATGAGGTACTATTTTTCCGTCTTTGTTTTATACAGTATGTGTCAATTTGACATGCGATATTGTCAAAAATGTTTTGTAAAGAAATCAAAGCTTTTCTTCCTGTATCTTATTTTAGAAATGGAAACAAATTAGAAAACGGCGAATGTCAATATACTGTAACCTTCTTTATTGTCTTTTCTCTTTAAAATTACATTTCAAGATCAATTTTGACAACTTGACTTTTGGATTGAATAATAATCACACACGTTTCTCTGTTCATAGCCTATTCCGAATTAGGATTTTTTAAAACACTGTACATCCTGAGTTAAAAATTTATTTTCATTGACAATTTTGAAATAATTAATGTCCTTCGTGCACTTTCGATACTCTTATTTTCATTCTTATTGTCTACATTAAGATATCCTCTTCCATTTTCTCTTCTATTAGAGTCAAAACGGTTGTAAACATTATTTATTTCAAAAATCTACAAAAAATTATCATATAAATGAATGCCTAATATACTAAGTTTATCCCGATAGTTTGAACCCGGTCGAATTTCAAGGTTAACTCTTTACCTTTTATCTCGCTCTTGTTATAGCGGGTCGAGTGAACCCTATTTGAACCCGATCGAAAGCGTTGGCGAAATGTCAATTTGTTTGGTTATGTTTACTTGATTTTGGCGGACGAATATAATCGAAAATGGAACAAGAACAAATATTGACATTATGCACATATTTTTAAAATAAAAGGTTAGGAATGAAAAATAAAACACGAAGTTTTGACTGATGGTAAAACATTGTGCTACCATTTGCAAATTCAGATTAAATAGAAAATTTTAGAGTCTCTAATACATATTTTGAACTGAATTTATATAATTTGAAGTGAAAATTTGATTACCTGAAGAAAGAAATATTCAAGAATGGACTCCATTCGGATTTACAACTATTTATGCAATAACTCTTTACCATATTGCAACTTAATTTTTAAATTATTTTTTTGACATTGACATGTGGGGTTATTATAATTTTGTTTTATTTTTTATTTTTATACAGAATGTAGGGCCGATGTGCCAGTGCGTAAAGGAGGGAAAACCCCCGTATTGTTATAGCTCTCGGCCTGTTTTGTTACTGTAGGAATCTCGCATCATGGCGCATTCCAGTAATATAATATTGAGTTCAGTTCTATGTATTTTGTACAAATTTCATACAGAAAGTTCCTTGCAAAAGATTCTATTTCTTGTACATTACCTTCCGGCTGTTATATGTATTTTATACAAATTCCATACAGAAAATTTCTATCAAAAGATCCTATATATCCAGTAAAATTATAACACAAACACACTTATGTCAATTGCACTTGAAACTGACATCTTGCAATCAGAATTTTCTTTAATAGTAGCTGTTTCCATAGCTGTCTACTTTATGAAATTTATAATTTTTTAACTCTATATCCATTTAATATGAAGTATAAAATGCAGTCAAATCGTATAGAGAATAAAATATTCTTTAATATTTATAATAACATTAAATGTGAAAAAATAATATTTAACATAGTTTTTTCAAGAAAAACTGTTAAAATATTCAAACGAAGGTATTTCCGGTAGACCAATTGCAACCAAAATCTAATCAGCTCTTCATATGTAGGTAACGAAGAAGAATACGAAAGAATTATAATTTTTGAAATTGTAGTATTAGAGTTATAGTGTATTTTTTGACCAAATACAATAGCTTCCTTACCTAAAGGTGACGGAAGGTACAAATACATTATTTGTTCTTACATTAGTCATATATTTTCGATGGTAAACTCTCTGTAACACCTTTAAATATATTTTTTTTTCTTCTAAAGCCGGTCAATAGGATTAAATTCCAATTACAGAGTGTGTCCACATATACAAACATCCATGACTTAGTGGAATTCGAACCCCGAGCGCACTCATCACTAGAGGCGTTGCTCTAACAATTGAGCCATATGTTTGACGAAATAACTCAGCATTGGATAAAAGGCAAAATAAAACATTTATTTTATTTCCATTTACTTTTCTTATATTTTTGCTGTGGTAGTTTAGTAGCTTTCAGACACATTTATTTTCTGCAAACATTTCATTCCTCTTCTCGCATCTTCCAACATTTTTCTTCAAAGGAACAATAGGCTTTTAATATAAATTCCTTAACCTGTACTTAAGCTCCTGGATTCAATAAAATTTCGTTCTTGGTCAGAATCTGATTTAAAAATCCTTTGACGTTTCTCAAGGCTACGTCTGTCAGTTCAGGCGTCCGTAGTAGAGTGGATATTAATATTTAAAAGAGGTTGTACACAAAAAGCTCTTCTGACGTCACATATCTCAACCATGCCAAGCTTGCGTGACGGGAGCTTTCAACTCTGCCCTTCTCAAACAGGAATACGATTTTCTCCACACGAGGTTTGAAAAATAGCAAGAATTTTCATTTGTTTTATAAAGTAATAATTTAGTCGTCAATATTAATATTTCATCTTTCAAAGTATTTCACATTACATATAAAGCATTTTGTGGTATATAGCCTTTTGTTCCTTTTGGCCTTTATCTCTTCTATGGTCGCAAAACGTTGTCCTTTCAATATTCTCTTTTGGAAGAAGAATAAGTCGAAATTGTTGCCCAAAATTCTCTTCGCACGAGCCGAATGAAATATTAATTTCTTTAGTGATTCGGCGATTAATAAGCTCAATATCCTCACCCTTTGCCACATTTTCATCGGTGATTGATATGCTAGGGCGTCCGGCTCTCGTCATCTTCCACGTCTTCACAGCCCTCTTAAAAACTTTGGTACCATTCATAAACCATTGGTTTTAACATAGCTTCCTCGCCAAAAATCTTCTCCAATATTTGCACCACTTCACTGCACTTTATACCATTTTTCATACAAAATTTAATGCAGATTCACAGCCCTCTTAAAAACTTTGGTACCATTCATAAACCATTGGTTTTAACATAGCTTCCTCGCCAAAAATCTTCTCCAATATTTGCACCACTTCACTGCACTTTATACTATTTTTCATACAAAAATTATTGCAGATTCTTAGTTCCGTCATTTTTAAATAAGATAAAATCGCCAGGCCTATCAAAATGCTTCGTTAATATGTAGCTGTCAATGCTTATTACCTACTCGTTTCACACTTGAAAATATTACAATTTTATACAATGTTATAGAAATAAAATATAAAAAGTTGTACCTATACTTGTAGATAACTTTTATAGTGTGTATATTTGTTAGTAGAAATAAAATTTATTGAAGTAAGGATCGATTCAATTTTGTTTACCCCAGTTTGTATTCTAAATTTACAGACTTTTATTCAAGTACTGAATAAAAATATACTCCATATCAATAGTTTCTTAGCTATTCTTGTTTTGATAACAAATATACGAACTGGAATAAAATTTATTTTATTTATAGAAACAATTTTGATGGATACAGCATGGAATTTAAGTATGGAATATTTTTAAAAATCTGATGTGGCCAACACATTATCTTCCATCAGTTCTATGTATTTTGTATAAATGTCAAACAGAAAGTTACTTGCAAAAGATTATATTTCTTGTACATTTCCTTAAGGCAGTTGTATGTATTTTATATAAATTCCATACAGAAAGTTTGTAGCAAAAGATCCCATATTTCCAATAAAATTATAACACAAACATATTGTCAACTGCACTTGACACTGACACCTTTCAATCAGAATTTTCTTAATATAGCAGCTGTATTCAGAGTTATAGCATAGCTGGCTAATATGATATATAATTTCTTTGTAATTTTAACCTCCCGTCATACCGTAGGTAACGGAGGTAATGTTATCAGTCCAAAAATTCGATGATGAGTGTTCAGAGAATAAGCACGAATTAGGGTCCCCGCAACACGTTTTTACTATTTTTACGGTGTGTGTGTGTGTGTGTGTGTGTGTGTGTGTGTGTGTGTGTGTGTGTGTGTGTGTATGTGTGTGTATGTGTGTGTATGTGTGTGTATGTGTGTGTATGTGTGTGTATGTGTGTGTATGTGTGTGTATGTGTGTGTATGTGTGTGTATGTGTGTATGTGTGTATGTGTGTATGTGTGTATGTGTGTATGTGTGTGTATGTGTGTGTATGTGTGTGTATGTGTGTGTATGTGTGTATGTGTGTATGTGTGTATGTGTGTATGTGTGTATGTGTGTATGTGTGTATGTGTGTATGTGTGTATGTGTGTATGTGTGTATGTGTGTATGTGTGTATGTGTGTATGTGTGTATGTGTGTATGTGTGTATGTGTGTATGTGTGTATGTGTGTATGTGTGTATGTGTGTATGTGTGTATGTGTGTATGTGTGTATGTGTGTATGTGTGTATGTGTGTATGTGTGTATGTGTGTATGTGTGTATGTGTGAATGTTTGAATGTGTGTATGTGTGTATGTGTGTATGTGTGAATGTTTGAATGTGTGTATGTGTGTATGTGTGTATGTGTGTATGTGTGTATGTGTGTATGTGTGTATGTGTGTATGTGTGTATGTGTGTATGTGTGTATGTGTGTATGTGTGTGTGTATGTGTGTATGTGTGTATGTGTGTATGTGTGTATGTGTGTATGTGTGTATGTGTGTATGTGTGTATGTGTGTATGTGTGTATGTGTGTGTGTGTATGTGTGTATGTGTGTATGTGTGTATGTGTGTATGTGTGTATGTGTGTATGTGTGTATGTGTGTATGTGTGCATGTGTGTATGTGTGTATGTGTGTGTGTGTATGTGTGTATGTGTGTATGTGTGTATGTGTGTATGTGTGTATGTGTGTATGTGTGTATGTGTGTATGTGTGTATGTGTATCTGTGTATGTGTATGTGTGTATGTGTGTATGTGTGTATGTGTGTATGTGTGAATGTTTGAATGTGTGTATGTGTGTATGTGTGTATGTGTGTATGTGTGTATGTGTGTATGTGTGTATGTGTGTATGTGTGTATGTGTGTATGTGTGTATGTGTGTATGTGTGTATGTGTGTATGTGTGTATGTGTGTATGTGTGTATGTGTGTATGTGTGTATGTGTGTATGTGTGTATGTGTGTATGTGTGTATGTGTGTATGTGTGTATGTGTGTATGTGTGTATGTGTGTATGTGTGTATGTGTGTATGTGTGTATGTGTGTATGTGTGTATGTGTGTATGTGTGTATGTGTGTATGTGTGTATGTGTGTATGTGTGTATGTGTGTATGTGTGTATGTGTGTATGTGTGTATGTGTGTATGTGTGTATGTGTGTATGTGTGTATGTATGTGTGTATGTGTGTATGTGTGTATGTGTGTATGTGTGTATGTGTGTATGTGTGTATGTGTGTATGTGTGTATGTGTGTATGTGTGTATGTGTGTATGTGTGTGTGTATGTGTGTATGTGTGTATGTGTGTATGTGTGTATGTGTGTGTGTGTATGTGTGTATGTGTGTATGTGTGTATGTGTGTATGTGTGTATGTGTGTATGTGTGTATGTGTGTATGTGTGTATGTGTGTATGTGTGTATGTGTGTATGTGTGTATGTGTGTATGTGTGTATGTATATGTGTATGTGTATGTATATGTGTATGTGTATGTGTGTGTGTGTGTGTGTGTGCGCGCGTGCGAGTGAGCGTGCGCGTGCGTGTGCGTGTGCGCGTGCGAGTGCGTGTGCGTGTGTGTGTGCGCGTGCGCGTGCGCGTGCGCGAACGCGTGAGCGTGTGCGTGTGTGTGTGCGTGCGTGCGTGCGTGCGCCTGTGTGGGTGTGGATATGGGTGTGGGTGTGTTTGTGTGGGTGTGCGTATGTGTGTGACGATTTTTTTCGTCCACGATAACTCTTATAACAAACTTCCAAATATTTCTATTTCCCGTATTTAAGCTTTTTGCATTTATATAGAGTTGATTAAATTTTGGGTAAAATTGGATAACCGGAAGTGACTCTTTACTTGAAACCCATAACAGGTTTTAATGAAAAACTATATTAAAATATAATCTAAAACATTTCAATTTTAGTATTTAACACTTTCATATCAAGGGGAACAACATATTAGATTTTGGCTAAAATTAATAAACCAGAAGTGATACTTTACTTGAAGCTCTCAACAGATTTTTGTGAAAAATATATTGATATAATCCAAAACTTTTTAAATTTGGAATTAAGATTTTTATAGTAATAAGAACGACATGTTAGATTTTTTCTAAAATTGATAAACGGGAAGCGATACTTTGCTTTAAGCTGTGAGCAGATTTTCGTGAAAAATGTAATATGATATATTCCAAAACTTGTCAAATGTAGTATTTAAGACTTTTATATAATGGAAAGCAACATATTAGATTTTGGCTAAAATTGATAAACCGGAAGTACTACTTTACAGGAAGCCTATAAACAGATTTTCTTGAAAAAATAAATTAAAACATGATACAAAACTTGTCAAATTTGGTATTTAAAACTCATGTATAATTTGAAACAACATAATATTTTGACTATATGATAAACCGTAAGTGGTACTCAATTTGGAGCTCTTAACATATTTTCGAGGAAAACTTTAAAAAATTATCAATTCTAAACTGAAAAATTAAATCTAGGTATCTTGATTATAAAGGGAAGAAAAATCACTATCAGATTCCACTACCTACTAAAGATCTTTATTGCCATTAAATTTTTTTGTGATGACGTCATAACTAAAAAACAAATGTAAGTGGGAAGGTGAAGCACACATATTAATGTGTATTTTTAAAAACTAAAATCGATGTTTTTCTGAGTTTTTAAAAAGACAGGTTGAGTTCGTTGTTTTTTTTAAATATTCCATACTTTAATCTTACACTATACTTTTTGATATAAAATACAAGTTTACAAAATTTAATATTTAGCCGGAATAATTTTTGATTTATACTAAAAGTAGTACCGTCTTCAGATGAAATCAGTTTGGATGTAAGGTACATACCACGCTCATATTCAGCTGTCCGTCTTTTCACGGAGGCAAATGATCGAACAAGTATTTGTCAACATAAACTCTTAATACACATTTTCTATCCATAATCAACATCTTTAACACATCCAAAAAGTAGTTGATGCAAAATTAACTTCTTCGGGGCAGGTAACCCTTTTGCAATTCAATGTTTTGATCGATTGTTCTTTCGTCCCAAAAGTATAGCAGTGGATCCAAATATCAACAAAAGTTAAAAATCGATGCAAAAATATATATTGTGTATTTTTTAATTTTTGTAATCAAGGTACTTCCGGAAAACAAGAGTTATATTGAAAAATCATACCTTATTTGTATCAATTAAATTATAAATAAATAAAATAAATAAATATATCATCACGGCATATTACCCATTGCTGGGTGTGCCAATCTGCTTTGTACGGAGATATCGGTAATGATGATGACATATTTGTACCGTGCGGGCGCTTACCAGGGGTTACTTCACGGGCACTCATTGCTGGCGTGGAGAGTGCACCACAGGGGTCAATTTTGTGCCATTTAAAATTGGAAATATTTGGCGTCGGTCGGGATCGAACCCGGTTCCCCAGATTCGCGACCTGACACTCAAATTAATTAATTAATTTAATTAAATTAATTGTCTTAATTAAAAATTGTTGTACTTTTGATTGTATTTTTGTTTCATAATGGATGGTTATAGTACTGCTGAATATGCAGATATGATTTTTATTTATGGATTATGTAATGGTAATGCCCGTTATGCGTCCAGAGAATACCAAGACAGATATCCAAATAGACGCCAACCTTCCCATCGCCTATTTGCGCGCATTTTTCAGCGTCTACGTGAAACTGGATCAACAACTGTACGGCGAGGTGTACAAAATGATGGCATTGGTGTTAATAATAACGTTGAAGATGAAGAGAATGTAATTGATGCTATTCTCGATAATCCTGAAATCAGCACAAGACGCATCGCTGCTCAATTACACATGTTTCACAGCACTGTTTGGCGGATATTAAACCATGAGGAATTACATCCCTATCACTTTCAGCGAAATTTAATTTAATTTAAATAACCCTGACTTTATTTCCAAAGTGTTATGGTCTGATGAAGCCCAATTCACGAGAGACGGAGTAAACAATTTCCATAATTACCATTTATGGAGCATTGAAAATCCACATGCGATTGTTCAGTCCCGTTTTCAACAAAGATTTAGCATAAATGTCTGGGCAGGAATTTTCAATACTAGATTACTAGAATTTGAAGTTTTAATTGACCGATTAACAGCTGATGGCTACAGAAACTTTCTGAAAAACAAACTACATGAACTAATAGAAGATGTTCCACTTCTTGTACGACAACAGATGTGGTACCAGCATGATGGTGCTCCTCCTCACTATGGTAGACAAGTAACTGAGTGGTTAAACCAAAACTTTCCCAATAGGTGGAGTGGACGTGGAGGTCCAAACTTTTGGCCTGCAAGATCTCCAGACTTAAATCCTCTTGATTTCTATCTATGAGGACACTTCAAATAAGAAGTTTATAGGGTACAAATAAACACGCGTGAACAGTTACTTGAACGAATTATGAATGCATCTGCTACCATTCGTAACAATCAAAATATAATTTATCGAGTATATGATTCTATGATTCGCCGATGTCAAGCATGCATAGGAGTCCAAGGCGCGCACTTTTTGCACTTGCTGTAATTTTTTTAAAATTTGTTATCTTATTTCATATTGTGTTAACCTATCCCATGTTTGGTTATGTTGTTCTGTGTTTAGAATTTATTTATTTGTCTATTTAATAATTGTGTCATCGAATGTTTTTTTGTCCAAATCGTATTCGTTAATATTAATAAATAAAATTTATTAATACAAATAAAGTATGACTTTTCAATATAACTCTTGTTTTCCGAAAGTACGAGTACCTTGATTACAAAAATTTTAAAAAAAATCGTGTTATTTATAGAACTTCAACCTCTTGTATTTTGGTAACTAGAAGGAATAGGACCTATGTTCATATGACATTTTAGGCTCAAAATGACCTCAGGAATAAGCTGTTAAAGTTTGTTACACAAGTCCTGAAACACCCTGTATACCATTTGAAAGCACCACCTTTAATCTATTAGTAGGACCAATGATTTCATTTTGCTAGAAAATAGACATTCATCCTTTTTTCCCTGGCTCTTCAACTGTAATACCAGAACGTCGTCTACATGTTGAGGCTAAAAACGAATTGAAACAGATCTCTATTTTGTTTTCTTTTATTGTTATTGTGATATCTTTTTCCTGTTTTGCTTCGTATTGTCTCAAGAAAAATGATTTATTATAACCTAAATTGATTTTTGTTGTATCGTTGGTATGTGGGTCAAATCAAACATTTTATCAATAGTTCCTGATCGTTTTAATACCAACATTTTATTATTATAATGAATTTTATTTTATGAAGGTAATATAAATTACTAGTTTCGACATATTTTTGTATTATTTTTGTCAGAAATACAATACGTACATTACTTCTGAGTAATTACAGAGTTTGAAGGTCGAATTTTATTGTGTATGTATCTTTCATAAAATTTTATCGGTAGTAGTTCAATTGTTAACGAACAAGTGACGTTGCTAGAAAAAGAATATTGATTTTCTGTAATCCTCTCTCTCTCTCTCTCTCTTTCTATGCGATGTAGTGTTTCTTCCGCTGACGTTCGATGGAATATTTTGACGTAAATAATGTTTTTTTTTAAATGAACGAGAGCATAATTTTATTACATGATAATAAAGTGACGACAAAAATTTTAACATAAAATAAACAAATAATAAGCGGAAAGAGAATGTAAATATTATTGCAAAAAATCACATAAAAGATTGTGGAAAATTGAAATAAACAACGTTTAATCTTAAAATGTTAAATATGTCGTAGCCATTGTAAAACCCGTCTTTTAATAAAATGCAGCCAGAAAGTCAAACCTTTGTTGACTTAGCGATGTTTTACAATTTGGCTAGTCGACTAGGAATACTCAGACCGAGTTTTGTGCTTTAGGTCTTTAAGTTAAATTATGCTTGGAAAATTTTCTAATAAACATAATCTGTTGACTTATTTTTTTAATCTATTACGCTTTTACAGTAACACATATATATATATATATATATATATATATATATATATATATATATATATATATATATATATATATATATATATATGTAAAATTTTCGTAATTTCCCGCTTCCTTATTTTTATGTAAAAAAAAACTACAAATAAAAGTTGTAGTGCATAATAAATCATAATTCTGCATCTGAATCAATCAGCAAAAATTAATTTTGTGAGCTTTGTAACGTCACAAATTAGGTATGAAAATATCTAAAATCAGCCCAAAAATAGCGATAGCCCATGGAATTGACACAAATAAATTAATAAATGTTTAACGGTTTAGCTGTCAAGTTAGATTAATTTAGTTTTAATTGTATTACATTATTGTAATTTCTGTTCCAGCGAACAATAATTATCTATTAATTTAAATTGAAAATTATTCACATCAACAGAAATTACACATAATAATAATAATAATAATAATAATAATAATAATAATAATAATAATAATAATAATAATAATAATAATAATAATAATAATAATATTAATAATAATAATAATAATAAAATTAACCTAACTTGACATATAAACCGTTAATAATTTGTTAATTTCATTTTAAAAAGTTGGCCCATAAAGACCTACATCAATTTTCATTAGCGTAGTAGCGTGTAAAATAAGACTGTTTTTCATATAATGAATTCGAATTTCTTCCACCCTGTACATGTATTGATAATACTTATAAGGTAATTTGAACAGAAACTTAATACATTTTTGTCGCTATAAGCCAAAAAATGAGCCGTTTCTG
>OY720448.1:28667615-28682615 GCA_963082715.1 Harpalus rubripes | reverse complement strand
CGGAAGGTAATGTGATGGCCACATCAGATTTTTTTCATGGCTTTATATTTCTTGGTTATTGTTGGTGTTTCTTCATTTTTATTAATCTATACAAGATTCTCTTGGTGTGTAAACCTGTGTAAATACGTTGAAAAATGAAATATAAGTTTCGTCATTTATCACAATTAAAGAATAAATAAAAATATTAAAGTTTCTAGGTGGTTTCTTGATAAATTCGTTCCGCATTTTGGAAACCAGACGATGTATCACAAAACGACTGACAATTTTCTTACATATATGATTCTAGCTAACGATTCAATTTTCAGTTGATGCTCTATTACCGTATAAGTAGCTCTATTGTCTATTTCGATTTTCGACTATTTTTTTAACAGCAGCAATACTCTTTTCTGTAACAGCTGTAGCAGGACTTATAAATAATTGTTTAAAACGATTTTCTTATCCTCAATAATTCTAGCGTGATTCTCATATTATGCATAAAATAATACGTATAATAATTCGTAATAACTATTGAACTCGTATTTATGTAAATAATTTATCCTTAGGAAGTCTTTCAACCTTCAACGTGAATTTTATGAAGGATAAAAATCCTCTCGTTGAATGAAATTTGTGAATACAAGGCTGGCTGTTGGCTGCAGAAGTGCGTTTCTCATAGGCTATACAGCTGCATCGATTAAGGCATAAAAATGTAAATTTCCCACAAGAAAAAATCTAAATGCATTTTTATACCATGCCCAACTATTAATTATATAATCTACAATGTATAAAGTTGATAGCTTGACTTAAACTTACAACAACGGTAATTATTATTATATTATGTGTTACTTATTTTTCTTACAAATGACACACGGGGAAAACTTAATTTGTACTCTAGGTACAGTCTTTACAAAAACATAGGACTTTAAAAAATGTTTTCAATGAGGTGTTGCAAAAAAAACATATGTTTTTCTTCTGAAATTCGAATAAGTACGCTCTACAGTACTATTAAATATGATTTTCTGTTTAAATTTCTGTATATATTAAGCACAGTAGAAGTTTAAAAATATACTTTTTGAATTGGCACCAAATTACACTGCCTGTAACGTCAGAAAGACATTAGCCAATGACAAAGATGATAAAATAAACTAAATGTATCATACATCAACGTCAATGATTGCTTTAATGACAACTGTATGACATAATGTCTGACTTATAGTGCAGAGTGATTTTTAGTTTTTTACCGTAGTTCTTAGTTATTTTGCACCTGGCAGCATATGTCATTTAATATCTCTTTTATTTTCATACAAACGCACGTGTTTTCTATCTGGCGTGGCATCTTAAATTCAAACAAGTATTATTTGGTTTATGTTATACTTGTTTGTAAAGCAACGTTTTTTGAACGATTTATAAACAAAAAATTAAACTTTAATATATCATTTTTAAGTTCTAGGACTTTAAAATTGTACCTTCATACTGAATCCTTTATTTATGTTGCATTAAATTGTTCTTCACCTCAGCAGCTTCATCCTAAATATCCCGAGGAATGTATTTTTCATCAATTATAGCGAATAAAAATGTTAACGAAACTAGAAAAATCTGTCAAAATTTTACTTTCGAATAGTTGTAACTTAACCTAGGTACTTATAAAAAACTCATACTGCTACAAATTGCTATATATATATATATATATATATATATATATATATATATATATATATATATATATATATATATATATATAAATAATTTAATTACCTACTAGAATACTAGAAACCAGTATGACATAAAATTATGTATGTACCTCAGACGAAAAGTGTCTTTAAGGTATTCACAAGTAAGTACGGCCTCGGTTACCCGCCTCGGCCGTAAACAACTTTCTCATACCTTAAAGATTCACTTTTCGTCCTAGATAAATAAAATACTATTACTTTCGTTGTTTCGTTATGCTGGATTTATACAGCGTAAGCCGTAACGTATCGTGCCGTAACCTAACGTAAAGAATAAATCAATGCATACATTTGTGATAATTTATACAGACGTAAGCCGTAACGTGACGTGCCGTGCCGTAACGTATCAAAAACCCAAAGATCGCCAACTTTTATCTTTCTACGTGTGGCTAATTATGTCAAAGATGGGATTAATAAATTAAATGGAAATAAATATAAAAAATACTACATTACGAATAGTGTGCCTTGTGTGACTTTGACTGACATGTGTCATGTGTCAAAGTTTAGATTAATATATTGAATTTAAATATATATGAAATATAGTGCATAGCGAATAAACTAACGAACCTGTAAAAGTTCTGTATAAAATAGCCTAGAAAAATCACGCGTTACGATACGTTAAAATACGCCACGGCACAGTACGTTACGTTACGGCTTACGCTGTATAAATTCAGCATTATTTTCTGCATTCATTTACTTGAAAGTAGATTCTGAATTTCAAGAAGGCAATAGCAGAGGGCTTGAAAGTAGTAAAAATTCGGACGTACAAAAATCGAAAAGTGAAACATAGGAGTTTAACAGGGGAAATCAATTTTTCTTTGCGCAAACGTTACCTAATTATTTTATGCAAAAATACTTCAAATAAAAGTTATAGAGATTTAAATATAGCATCTAAATCACGTGAAATGATTATTTTATCTCTTCATATACACGTAAAAATTAATTACAAAATTAAAGTTTTTATGAACTTTTTGTCTAAGCAGCCATGGATTTATGACAAAAAACAACGTATTTGTTTTTTTTTTTGGTCATTGTTAAACTCCTATGTTTCACTTTTCGATTTACATCGTGTACATGTTAAGGGCATTAAAAATTTAAATATTTTAAAAACTCATACCTTTTTTAAACTTTGATAGTTCATATTATACAGTTATAAGGTCCAGTTTTATGTAACTGACCCACTTTCTAATTTGTTTCTATGGTGGAGGACTCCATTAATATTAAAGAGTGTTCAATAAGTAAATTATAAATAAATAAATATATCATCATGGCTTATTACCCATTGCTGGGTGTGCCAATTTGCTTTGTACACAGATATCGGTAATGATGAAATATTTGCTCCGTGCGGGCGCTTACCAGGCATCACCTCACAGGCACTCATTGCTGGCGTGGAGAGTGCACCACAGGGGTCAATTTTATTATATTATAAATAATATCTTCTTTTCTTGTTAAATATTTGTATAAAGGTTTAAGAAAATCTCCCCTTTCAAATAGGATTTACAGTATAAGCAAATTAATCAAGATCAAATATTTGTCGCTCACCTCGGCTTACAAAGCAAATATAATTTAAATTTAATTAAATTCATTTAACGTCTCTAATAAAACGCTCTTCAAACAAGAGGCTAGAGACTGGTGCAAACATTACAGTACTCATAGCACACGAGGCACTATATTGCATCTGGTCTTCCCCTCATGTTCTTATGAGGGTTGAACGAAAAATCCCCATTTTCAAATTTTCAGCACTAGTTAGAGGGTGAAAGCAAAAGCGTATAAGATGACGTACTGTACTGTAAGATGAAAAGGGGAGCTTTGTTCTACATAATGAGCTTTTAAAAAATATATAGAGCTTTCACAGAAATTCAATTGAGGAGGAAATACTGCCTAAGGCGAAAATTTGATAGAATATTTAAATTATGAATAAATGCTTACATTTTCAACAAATTATAAAACGTACACAAATGGTGAGAAATTTTTACAAAATTATTTCTACTAATTTAAATATAGGTTAATATAAATAGAAAATTAAGAGTAAAAATTTTTTTGAATGCCCTTTGTTATAAAGTTATTGATAAAAATATTAATGTTTTTTTCACCACCGGGAGTAGAAACTGATATCTCTGATGTCACAATCATGACAGAAGTAAAACATTTTGCGTCTAGGGCGAAAATATGTCAAAAATATACCTTAGAGAGTTTATATTGTTTACAGTTCGGCCGGCTTGTGGTGGGTTTATACAGCAAGCAAAGTAGTAAAGTAAAAAAAGATAAAATATATTAAATCAATGTATCGGTTTATACAGTAAAGTAAATTAAAGTAAACATAAAGTATCAGAGCAACGTAGACGTTGCTTGTCTTTTATCTTTTTACATTAATTTCTTACGTTCGAGTAACATTTTCCTTACGATCTTACGAAAGTATCCGAATGATTCGAACACTGAATTTGACAGCTGACATTTTGGTTTGTACTGGGAAAAGAAAAGTGAATAGTGCCGGGTTATTATATGTAAGTTTGTTTAACATTAATTAAATTTAGTGTTGCCGCGAAACAAGATTTGTCGAGATTTTACATGATCTCGACCTCGACATTTTTTTAATGATTATTAAAACCAATCTTGATCTTGAGCAACAAAATTAAAATCCATCTCGACTTTTCGGCTATTGTCGTGCAAATTCGTTAATATTCGTTCGCTCGGACGTATTGCATTTGCGCATTATCGCATTCGACATGTGAATGCAAAACCTGTTTAGACCTGCAACTTGTCTGTCTGTGATATATTTCGAGCGATTTCAGGTGTAACCGTGTAACTTCCATTCTGATTTAATAAACGTGTTAAGTCAAGTCATCTTTGATCTGCCCTCATACCGCATAAAATCTGCACACATCCAACAACATTAATTAATGTATAATCAAACACGAAAGTTTGTGTTTTTTATTCTGATTTTACAATTTTTTGTCTCTTATTTGTTTTTAATACGTATGTCCCAGAATGAATAAACTCAGCAAAAAGTGTATAGTAAATATAAATACATATATACGAATAAAACACAATACGCGTACATACTATATTTATAAAACATTGTTATTTTCTCGAAATTGAAATTAACGGGAATTACAATACCTGAAATATTTTTAAAATATGTATCCGGTTTATAAGTGTGGCCGTGGTGAACGAACCGGATTATCGGGCAATTTAAATAAATATCATCTGAGTGCAAACTTAAGTTTGGTTATGTGTATTTTGCACCACGGCAACACTTACAAATCGGATACGTATTTCAAAAATATTTCAGGTTTTGTAATTCCCGCTCGGTTTTGACGTCACGCGTTCGGAGTTTATCAAAATTGCAAGTAAATAGACCATTTTCATTGATGTGCGCATGATCAGAGTGAGAGGTCAGAATTGCCCTGTTAAATTATTTACATGTTAGATGAGGAATGAAACTTGCCATTTTCTTCACAAAATGTGTGTTAATAAAACTTTTTGTGAAGTATAGGACAAGTTTCATTCCCCATCTAATAATTCCTTCACGATAACTCAGCAATATAAATATTATTTACATGTTGATGATATGGTCAGCTAACTTCATAGTTGTTTATGTCATACTGTATATTGCCAAATAAGAAATGTTTTTTTCTACTAAAATCATGGTTGGGATATATTGTTGTATCCCGGGGTGCAAAAACAAATCAAATGAAAACAAAAATGTGTCTTGGGATTTGTTATCTGCGAATGGTAACAGCTGACACTGTTGAGTTGAGTGATCAACAGAGGTTATGTTGTGTTATTTAAAATTTCAAAAATTGGTAATAGATGTCTCAATGTCAATGAAAATTGTATAAATGTATTTATTATAAAATTGCCTAGTATTATGTGTATATGCATTACTGATGAAATGAAATAAATGATCGAAATTTGTGTATGAATAATTAATAAGTTTTTCAAGATCAAGATCTCGCCTAATCTCGTCAAGAATTGAAGTATGTAATCTCGTATCGATCGAGTATTTGATCTTGAAATTTATTTGGATCTTGATCTCGAAAATTTACTCAAGACGAGACGAGATCAAGAAAAGTCTCGTCTCGGCGGCAACACTAATCAAATTTAAAAATATTGAGAAAAATGCAATTGAAATTAAATAAATTTTATTGTTAGTTATTTTTCAGTAGGCTATGTATGAAAATCAAAACCGCTATCTGTCAATTGAATTATTTATACGTCGTTCCATTTAAGCCATTATGCGGAACATAGGAAATAGTTCTGACCTGATTGGCTGAAATTAGAGACAAGAGACAAGTTTACCCAATGTAATTTCGGTTGAATGGCTTAAATGGAACGGAGCATAGTGCATAATTCCTATTCTTGCTATTTATAAAGATAAAAACAAATATTTATGTTTCGTTTTAATTCAGGTTCAATTTTTTTCATGCATAGCCTACTGAAAAATAACTATAAAAATAAAATTTATTTAAATTTCAATTGCATTTTTCTCAATATTTTTGTAATGTAAGGATATAAAATGTTTACATGGTTAAATTCATAATAACATACTCTATCGAATGAGCCTAAAAATATATACCATGCCACTGGTTAAAAAATTTTTTTCTTCAATAAGTGAATATATTACATTTTTTATTTGAATGATTTTCTTCTACTTCAAATAATAAAAGAAAATAATCGGGTGTCCCGTATCCGAGAAACACCTGTATATATATCAAGGAAATTGCAATTTGGCGTTAGTTAGTAATCTTGCATGTGAATTAGAAATAGAAGGCGCGAGTCAATTTTGGAATATCGTCCGAATGACCGCAGTTCGATTAGAACAATTAACTGAAATAGTTGGTCCGAGTTTTGCAAAACTAGATTCACTAATGCCACAAGCTATTCCGGTAAGAGAACGGATACTGGTAACACTTCGCTTTTTAGCATCAGGTTTGTATAGAAATACGTAGGTTTAAATTGAAAATTGAAATATCCAATAAATACACTTGAAAAATTCTCTTTTGCGGTATTCTTTACATTTTTTATTGCAAAGTATTGAATTTTTTATATTCTTCGATTAATGCGCATGTATTTTCTTCGATTCCAGTGCATCGTGCTATATTTATAGTTCTGAGAGTACTGTCACGTGTCACAATACGAACAGCGTTCGAACTTTGCGAGTAACTATCAGGTAGCTATGTTTGAACCTGTCCACTTGAGAGCAAGCTCTCAGAAGTCTACTATCGGCGAGTTTTATGTTACTGCCTGCGAATTACTCTCAGGAGCGTGTCCACTGGCGAGTACTGCTCTCGAGAGGGACTCTCGAGAGCTTTACTCTCACGTAGATAGCATTTTAAGACCTGTTTAACATATGTCAAAAAAATTATTATGTATATTTTTTGCTATGTTACTAAAAAAGTACTAACAGAGAGATAAATAACCAAACAATACTGTTTTGTTAATGAATACCTTTTACAAATTAATATGGTATGTAGGGGATGTAAAATAGACTTATAATTTATTGAATATTCCCTAACATTTCTCCTGAATTGTGTGCCTGATCTGTGCATTGTGTAAAGAAAAATTGATATTGATGAAGCTGCAAGTAGTGATGTAAAATGACAGTCATTTCAAATTAATCTTGACCAGATATAAGTCATTCTCGGTCATTCTATTGATCAAGAGAAATATTTGAAGGCAACATTCTTGCGTATTTTCACTACTAAACATTGTAGTTAAAAAATATTCAAGCTTAGAAGTGTATTCTGCGAATACATAAGAAAAAACGAATAAATTCATGAATGTTCTTGACCGTCATTTTCAAAATGACAAACGCATCATTTTTTAAAATGACGGAATATTGACTGTCATGGTCATGAACTAAAATGACCTGACGGTCTTTATTGATGAAATACTCCATATTATTCAGCATATTATATATTAGGGTTAGGTATTGAAAAAGCAGAATAGATATTTAAATATAAGTTTATTCGATTAGCGATCGATTTCGGCTTGTTTGTGCCATCATCAGGCTAAGCTAAAATACACACCCAAAGAAATTTTGCTTTAATACTTATGGAATTGCAGGTTAAATCAAATATTTTTGCTTTCAAAAAGGCTCCAACAAAGTTTATATTTGATTTAAAAGTATCCTTGCTTTCAACCTTCTTTTAGGATTTTGAGACAAAAGTAAATACTATTATATCAAAAATGAATTTGTTAAGAGTATTATATTCTTTTTTAAATCAGCTCGTATTTAATTGAAATATATTCAATTTCGAATTAAAAACGTATGATTTCAGAACAATGTTTTTAAAACATTAACCCAAATAATCAAAGCAATAAAATTAAAAGCTGTTAGTATTCAATTTGAAAAATATTTATATCATTTAAATTATTCTATTTTCAAATTATTATTTTTATTTATTTCAAATAGAAATCTTAATTTAACCTGAGGAATAGAATTTTTAAAATTAAAGTTCCTTAATTTATACTCAATACTCTTGTTTTATTTTAATAACTATACAATAATTAACAAAACATGTTTGAAAATAATTCATTCTGATTTCTGTAATGGAAAAGAAAACTTATTTCTAACAAGATAATTCTACATACAACAATAAATACAATAATTATTAACAAAACATATGTTAAGTGGATCTTAAGTCTAAATGAATTTAATTTTTACAACATATTTGTAACTTGTAATTTTATAAGTATATTTGGAAATACATACCACAATTTCTTTTTTACTTAAACGTATAAGGTGGTTGTGATTGAAGTTGATAATAATTATTTATTAGCAATTCTTGTAGCTTTGTAGTCAGCTAAAAGTTTCATCTGCATACATCCTTTGCAGAACTAGTAATAAAAATATAGTAAATAAACATAATAGTATCTTAAAAGTAACAATATTAATAATAATACATACTTTCCGAAGATTCATTTGGGTTGGTACTAATATCTTTAAATCGAAATTCGAGTAAGGAATCAATTCCTTCAGATCTAAGCTATTTAAGTGATGCAGAATGCAGAGTCTACAATTAGTTGTTTTCCTAAGAACATATAATATTATACGTTTCATTTCGAATGTATATTTCCTAAAACTATTATGTTCAATATTCTTACCTTCAATGTATGGATAAACATCCTCAATTTTGTTATCTTTAAGGTAATTACCTACACAATTCTATTTCTTTAATAATATTTTCTGTGTTTGCTATGCGTATAATTATTATTACTGCTATACTTTCAGTGCATTTCTCACCACACATAAAACTGACTATGACGATCGTTGTATGCCTGTGTAGTCAAAAATCGGAAACTAGTTAGTAAAAATTTAGTACTTTTAATATAAAATTATTTGTAAATTAATTTAAAATTAAACATATTAACGTAAAAGTAAATATTTTAAAATGAAAGTAATAATTTTTGTGTATAAAGTTATTTTTACATTTAAAATCATCAATATTTTGAAGAAAAAACATTTTACTTTGATTTTAACAAGATGTTTATTAGTATTAAAAAATTATTTTTACTTTCAATCCAAAATCTCAATTTTTGAACACAAATGAATTAAGTTTTTATCTAAACAGTATTAATTTTATACCAAAAGTATAATTTTATTTTAAGCAAATTTTATTCAAAACAAAAGTAGAAACATTTAAGTTAAAAATATATAATAATCTACGAAAAGTATATTAGTTTTAAAATAAAATTATAATAGTTTTAAAATTAAAAGTAAAATTTCAAAGTAGCGTTTTTTAATTTTACCTGCAATTTATTTAAGTTGAAAGTAATTCTTTTCATTTTGGATGTTTTTAGAAACGAAAGTAATTTTTGTTGTAAATAAAACTTATATTTTTTTGAGTGCATAAAAATACATGTTGTAATTATAATATTTATAAATGATAGTTTTTGTATATAAAATTTAAAACAACTGTTGAAGAGAATTATACATATATGAAGTTTTGTTTATATAAAGGATTTAAACTTAGTATTTTGTTATATATATATATATATATAAATAAATAAATAATGTGGGAATGGATTTTTATAAAAATGATCGTTAAAAATTGTTGAAAAATAATGAAGGGGACGTATTTTATAGGAAAATTAAATGGAAGTTTCTTGGTCGTGATGATTCGTGTGTTGGTTTGGTTTTGATTGTTTTTGTTTTTCTTGTATTAGTTTCTGGAGTTTAAATCTTCTGTTTTGGTCTGCTGGGTAATTTTCTAGAATGCATGGCTTCTTCTTCTAGTGTGTATATGAGAATTTAGTATTCTAGGTGGTGTAGGTAAAATTGTAGATGTCGGTGTAGGAATTTAAGTTTCATGTCTATTAGTGTACTGTTTTTAAATTGTATTCGTATTTCTCTCTTCAGCAGTTGGAGGTATGTTGCATCTCCTGGCGTTGGCTATATTTTCTTGGTAGTTTGAGGAAGTTTGGTGTAACTTGATTTTTCTTTGCTTCGAAAAGGAAATTTAAATGTTGTCTTGTGCGATGTCGTGAATTTAAGATATATTTTAGCTGACGGTCATTTTGAAAATGACTGTGACTGACCACAGTCAATTTATTATTATTTATTTATGACCAGACTGTTATTATTGGTCTAGGAATGTAAATGAATTATTAAAGTTCCGTCGTCAAGTAAAAATAGTATAAATGTTATAGACCACTTGACGATGTTTAGTAACTATGGATGAAATACATAGTTTCATTATATATTTACATTACAATGTGCTTGATGATCATTTTTATACCATTACTTGTTCATTTATTCCGTCTGCAATCTTTCCAGTAGAAAAATGGTTCTGATAGTGAGATTAGGTTGTGTTCGTCGACATTATTAACCATGAGTGGATCTCGGGTGGACGTTGAGTGAGCATCGACGCTGTATTATTGATGCTGAGCGCGCGGCAATGCGATCGTAACGTATGTTGCCCCGTTGGCCGCTTTCAGATCAACCCAACCGGCCCCGAGAAAGAGTGCAGCTTTCTTCATTACATTTCGTGGTTATAAAGAAAACGAGATCACGTACCACGATGGATTGGAGAACAACGGGATATTTATTTACAAAGAAAATGTTCCAGAGAATGGGATAATTGGAAATCTGGGAAGATTTTATAATTATTTGGGGGTAACAAATAACTTAACATATATCTGGTTTTTCACAATTGAATCGTTTAAGTTGAAAAAGATGTACAAGGGAGTATTGCAAGGTTTTAGCCATATAAAAACATATTTTTTTGGACAAATTTAACATAGACTCCTTTTAAGGCAATACACAGTTTCCATTAAAACTTCAAAATCTTTAACTAGCGTCACCAGATTATTATTTTACTAAATCGGAATTTTTACAATGTGAAATTTAAAAGATCGGGATTTACAAGTAAAACGCGGAACAATAAAAAAATTATAATTAAATACGAGTATTTGAATAGCGTACCAAGTTCTGGTACAAATTTCAACAATTTTTTTTTTTCTAAAAAATTGCATTAACATAATGTTTTGTAAGCAACAAAACTATGAACTTAAATTAAATAAAGAGGGCCGTGTTCTCTCACAAGGCGCAACTTTTCTGTATATTCTGGGTCAAAATTCTTCCTCATTTTCGACTTCCCAGCGTCCAATGTAATTTTTTCGAAAAGAGCCCAAAAACTTCTATGGGACGAATTTGGGGAAGGTTGCGCGGAACAAATAGTACGTTTTGGTATGTTAACCAATTTTAAGTTTGTTTTGCATAGTGACAAAATGAAAACAGGGTTGGCAAAAATCGTGATTAATTTAAAAAAATAAAAAAGTATGATTTTTTTATAAATCAAATAAATGTTAATATTTGATTTTTTTTTAATTTTAAAGACATGCCGATGTTATTGTACTTTTTAATTGCTTTAAAAACAATATAAATATTTTTCCTACAACCTTGCGTGAAAAGTACACGCACTCATTACAGTGTGTAAAGTGTCACTTTTCAAGCACTAGTGCGTGAAAAGTACTTTTCACGCACTAGTGCTTGAAAAGTAAATAAGCGTTGCTAGGCAACATTAAAATTCGGTTAATTTACCTGTCAAGTATATACTTATCTAGTAAATAATAATAAAAGTAATAAAATTTATTAAGAAATATGAATATTCACTGTAAATGAAACAAATCTAATATTTTGTTTAACAGATTAGGTACTGATCTAATTTTTAAGAACATTAACATTTTTTTGACATGTATTCTAACCTAATCTAATTTTTAATATTAATATTAAATATACAATTTGTACATTAAAAAATCTGATGTGGCCAGCACATTACCTTCCGTCAGTTATATGAGGTTTTTACGAAAATTCTACCGGTGAACTGTTACCGGTAAACAGCTTTTATCAGTTTATAACTACCGGAATCGATATTTTAACAACGCAAATGGTAAACAGGGTAGATCCATAACCTACGAAAAAATTGAAAATTTAAAACAGGTTATAAATTTGACGTAGTTAACAAAATGAGCAGAGTCCTACTTTGAACACATTTCCACTTTTACCGCGCTCGCTTCGCTTTGCATCACTACCTTTTTTGAGATTAGATTCTTCTTGAATCCGATAGATGTATTTTGCTAGATATTGAACAATTTTCGAACACGGTAACTTTTTACCACTCGTGTTTTCGAACACAGTCGGTAGATGCGGTATCTACCGGTAGAATTTTCTTAAATCCGTATGTATTTTCTATAAAATCCATACAGAAAGTTCCTTGCAAAAGATTTTAGGTTTCTTGTATATACATTACCTTCGACAGTTGTATGTATTTCGAGCAAAAAGATCCTATATTTCGACTAAAATTATAACACAAAAATACTACGAATATGTCAATTGCACTTGACACTGACATCTATCAATTAGAATTTTCTTAATATAGTAGATGTTTCTACCATAGCTGACTAATTTATGAAATTTAATTTCTTTATATTTTTACAACTTTCTATCCATTTAATATGAAGTTTGAAATGCAGTCAAATCGTATAGAGAATACAATGTTCTTTAATATTTATAATAACATTAAATGTGAAAAAATGACATTTAACATCGTTTTTTCAAGAAAAACTGCTAAAATCTTCAAATGAGGGTACTTCCGGTTGACCAATTATAACCAAAATCTAATCAGCTCTTCATATGGATGCAACGAAGAGGAATACGAAAGAATTATAATTTTTGGAATTGTAGTATTAGAGTTATCGTAGACGAAAATTTTGTTACACACGCACACACTGACACACACACACACACATACACACACACACACACACACACACACACATACAGACATCGTCGTAAAAATAGTAAAATCGTATTCTAGGAACCTTAAAACGTGCTTATTCATTAAAAACTCACCACCGAATTTTTTGACCAAAGACAATACCTTCCTTACCTAAAGGTGACGGAAGGTGAAAAGGTTAATCATCGTCTGTCTGAGATTCTTCCAAGTGTTTAAGTTAAATTTTGTACAGTGTTATGAGAAAGAGTACTAACAATATATATTTGAAGCTGCTGGATGCCTGTACACTCAGTATTATGAGAAACATCAATACCATTTCGGTTGTAGGAAAAATGTTGTATGCAACACGTGTGTAAAATAGTATTTTTTGTCTCGTGCTACAATTTCCGCATTCGGCTGCGCCTCATGTGTAAAACGTCTCACTCGACCAAAAAAGTACTACTTACACACTTGTTACATAAATAACTATTATTTCATAAACGAAAACGAAATCTGCAATAAAACCCCAAAGAATGCATTTGAATTTTTGTTTAAACGTAGTATATAACGCGTCCACGCGCGCCTGTTTAAACTTTAAACTTAAACCATGCCTTCCTAAATAACACACGTCAAAATATGTCTTGCATGGCACCCTGTAAAAAAGCTTAAAACGGATATTTTATTTTACGTTTATCTCATTACAAGAACCTATTATATTAATAAATTTTGATGCAGTATTTAATTCTGAACATTTTTTGTTCTAAAATTAATAGGGCAGAATTTACAAATATATAAAAAAATTACCGTTATATTTCTTATGTCCATAAAAAAGTAGACACAGTATGTATATATTTTTATATTATATTGCCATAGTAGAATTTTCTTTTTGTTAATTCTGTAGGTATCTAAAATAATTTGAAATTGGTTTTCTGACAAAAAATGTATTATTTTATTAAATTTGATTTCAACTTCAAACGACGACTTCGTTCATGCACACACTATTATTCGCTGACGACCAAGTCATATTGGCGTCCGATGAATTTGACATCGAATATGTGATGAGGAAATTGACTGAAGCATATGACAAAGCGGGACTCAAAATCAACTTCGACAAAACTAAATATCTAGTCGTGGGCGGAAATGGAAATGGTATAAATATAAATATCCAACTATGTACAGATTATAAATATTTAGGTGCAAAAATTTCAGAAGATGGGGATAGTAAAAAAAGAAATAGCATCCAGGATTACACATGCGAATCAAGCCATACAAAAACTAAATTCTCTACTCTGGTCTACCGAAATCCAGAGACAAACAAAGATAAGAATTTACGATACAATTGTACAAAGTATGTTACTTTATGCGGCAGAAATGTGGGAAACAAATAAATAGGAAGAACAAAAACTAAATGCCATCCAGATGGATTTCTTGAGAAGAAGCGCAGGCATATCCAAGCTACAACATATACCGAATACAGAGATAAGAACTTTAATGAGAACTGAAAAGTTAGTAGCGGCAGAAATACAAACTAGAAGATTGAAATGGTATGGTCACGTAAAAGGTATGGATGAGAGAAAACGGCCAAGGAAAATATACGAATGGAAAGCGTAGAAGAGGAAGACCGAAAGCCGAGTGGACAAAACAAATACACACAGATATGAGACATAGAAATCTGGAAGATGATCAATGGATCAATAAACGAGAATGGAACTTAGAATGCGAGAAACAACCTTAAGTGTTGTAAGTACTCGCTATTTATATATATATATATATATATATATATATATATATATATATATATATATATATATATATATATATATATATATATATATATATATATTTATTTTAATCAATGATTTTTTTTAAATAAATCTGTTGGTTTAAATCACGTTTTAAATCAGGCCAACCCTGGATGAAAGGCCTGACCAGAACACAAAATCGTGCTCAACGTGTTCTTCTTCAATAGAACACTAGCTATATAGGTATTACTATTAACCTATCAAAATAATATATTAACGAATACTTTTTCCAGAAAATCGTCTATTTGTATTTGGCTGGTGATTTTACTTCTT
>OY720448.1:28577615-28662615 GCA_963082715.1 Harpalus rubripes | reverse complement strand
CAGATATCACAACTTACGCAGAGAAAAGTTTACCATTGAATGTATTATGGTCGTGACACCTAAATTTCATACCGTAGTGGCTCACTAATAATAACAAATATTATCTTAAAAGATGACATCCATATGGATTATTATAGCAAATTTCATTCAAACCGAACAAAGCGTTTTGTCATTATAAGCAAAATTATACTTTTTACTAAATGGTACACTTTCGGTTTTTTGCATATTGGTAAATTAAGTTATATCGTGTTACTTTGGGCCCAGGAATCTGTTCTTAAGACATGTCTACGTATTTTAGAGATAACTACTAGGAATATTTTTTTTTTTTGTAATAGATATTAATTTTATATATGTTAAATGTACATATAATTTAATATATGTATAATAAAATAAGAATGTTTTTTTTACTGTATTATTTGCATTTATAAGAACATATAGGTACCCATATTTAAAATAAAAATAATGCACCCACAGCCAAAATTAAAAGTTTACGCCTCTGATAATTACTATTACGTGTGTTAAGGAGGTTGATTAATGATTGAGACATTTTAATTTTTGAGATCACTAATGGCCATTTAACACATGTGTTAGTTACAATATTTTTCCGTTAACAGTATATCTTATTAAATTGGAAAATTTAATTTTATTCTAGACAAATTTTTTAAGTTAGTAACGTTTGACATATTGAAAAATTTTGATATATAAGAAGAAATTTAATTGTTATTAATACTTATTGGCTAAAATTTTTAAATATGTGTTAAAAATAATCATTAATTCACAGAAATACTCCGTATGTGCTACAGATAACAGTGGTATTTTTTGTGAATTTTTCATCCATTATTAATATATGATATTTTTTATTTGTATATTGTTAATAAAAATTTATTATATAAATTGTGTTTCCAGTCCCACTCATCTTTGGAAAAAACATAACTACAATTACATACTACAATACACTGTTGCCAAGTTTCTGAAGTGACTAAGTACTTCCCAATGCTATATACACATCGGAAGTAACATCGCATTGCGTATACCTGCCACTAATAGCGATTACAACGCCAGCGGTAAACGCATGAACTAAAGTGACAAATTTAAGGGTACTGGGGGTATGTTTGACTTCCAACACAATTTTCGTATTTACACTTGTTTAGCCTTGTAGTGGTAGAAAAAAATAAAATTACATAGGAAACGTTGTCACTTCCATTTTCGGAATTCACAACGTTATATATGAAGTCACAACGGCCAGTAGGTTCCCGTATATGAAGTGACTACGTACCGTATGCGCTGGTTGTTTTAAAGGAAACACCCTGTATATATATATATATATATATATATATATATATATATATATACAGGGTGTTAATTAAAAAGCGGGCCATAGGCGTTTAACATGGGAAATCAGTTTTTCCTTACGTAAAAGTTCCCAATTAATTTTAGACAAAAGTGTTTCAAATAAAGGTTGTAGATAATTAAATTATACACCAGCATCACTAAACAGATTTTATTTTGCATGTTTACTAACCTGTAAAATCCAAATTGAAATTCTATAAATATTGCTCATTTGTAGTGATAGCCATGGAATTTAAACAAAATTACAAAGAAATGCATATCGTTTGAACTGTCAGATATTCGATTTTCAAATAAAAATTACTGATAATTATATTCTATTCTAAGTCCTTAAAAATATTTTGTTTTTATAATCTACATCTAAATAATTGCTTAGATTTTATTTATTTTTATTTTGTAACGTGCAAAATCGAAATTCTGACAATTCAAACGATATGCATTTCTTTGTAGTTTTGTTTCAATTTCATGGCTATCACTACAAATGAGCAATATTTATAAAATTTCAAATTGGATTTTACAGGTTACTAAACATGGAAAATAAAATCTGTGTCGTGATACTGGTGTAGAATTTAATTCTATACAACATTTATTTGAAACATTTTTGTTTAAAAATAAATGGGAAGTTTTGCGCAATGAAAAACTGATTTCCCATGTTAAACGCCTATGGCCCGCTTTTTAATTAACACCCAGTATATATATATATATATATATATATATATATATATATATATATATATATATATATATATATGTGCGTGTGTGTGTGTGTCTACTATCATTCAGAAAATTTTGAAACCTTGTATGTCTACCTTATTCTAATATGGGAAGAGACCATTAGATTTTGGTGGATATCAGATAACCGAAAATGGTACTTTACTTGTAGCTCAAATAGATTTTCTTTGAAAAATACCTTTAAATGTTATTTTTTCAAGATTTGTGTTATTATAAAAATTAAAGACTATTAAATTTTCTACAGATTTGTATAAATACTTTTTCTATATATTTTATGGATAAATTTATAAAATTATTAAAACGTGGAATGCTCGCCGTCGCCGCCGCTATCGCAGCCGCGCCGCAGCAATGAGCGAGTGTCTATTTATAGCGATGACGCAATCGCGCTAGTAGCCGGGCTACGTAGGCAAACAGGTCGCGACGTGTTTAATTACTTCCGGTCGCCTGAATCTTTTGTGTTCATTGTTATTATGCGGTCGAACATTCTAGAGATTTCTAGAAGATAATGGAAGCTGTATAAAAGGGACGTAGCTATGCTCGAGAGTTAGTTAGTTCAGTTGAGTCCCTGATCACACAACATTAGTTGTGTGATCGGGGGTTGACTTACATAGTCCAGTTCCATTAGTGAAGACGGACAGACACTTACATTAGTGCAGTTAGATAGTTAGTTAGTTAGTTAGTTACGTTTGGAGAGTCAAAATTAGTTACATGGAGTGTTAGAGAGTAAAGTGTTAGTGAGAAGCACAGCAGTATCGTAGTGAGCGTATGCAGTTGGTGTCGAGTAGGTACTCGGGAAGTTACTAGTATATTGGGACAGCTGTGGATGTGAATACTCGGTAGTGTTGACGAGTATTGGGAAGCGAAAGTGTACAAGGTCAGTAACGGCGAGTCGGGAAGTGACTAGTAAACCGGGATAGCTGTTAAAGAGAATACTCGGTAGTGTTGAAGAGTATTGGGAAGCTAGGTATACAAGGTCAGTAACAGCAAGTGGAAGTGAATACTCGGCAGTGGTGTTGAAGGATTGTGGCATACGGACAGTCGGTGATACTGAGGCTGTGGAAGTTAAACAGAGAGTTACATAAATAGACAGATAGTGTTGTGAAAGAGGTGACTTCTGTCCGAGCAGTTGAATATACACACGCTGTTGAGTCAGTTGAGTATATAGATGCTGTCAAGGTCGGCAGGCGGTCAGTTGAACGTGATATAAGTATATACTGATATAAATATAGTGACATAAATATCGCGTAAACCGCCTATAAGAGTCTGAAACAGACTGGCAGTCTAAGATTGGAACCCGTAGTGAAATGAATAATTTGTAATATCGTGGAAATAAATAGTAATGTTAATTGGTTAAATAAATAAATAGTGTTAGTAGTATCTTATTAATTATAGTTTTAGTCTTAATTAGTTTTTAATAATTGTTTAATATTAATAATAGTAACTTTCATTATAGTTTAATAAACACTTAATTTTAATTAATAATAATTGTCTAATATTTACACTTCACCCAAAGAAATAAAAACGTTACTTTATCTATAATTTTAATCTCGGAGCCTACGCTTAAGGCGAGCGCACACCAACGCGGGCAAGCGTTGCGGGCAGCGGGCAGTATCGCGGCGCGGACATCAAAACCTATGGCGTTATACAGACGTGCGTAGACCACAGCGGGTACCCGCGCGATATTTCCGCGTTCATTTTGTTGAACGCATCCGTCAGCGTTTTGCCCGTGCCCGCAGCCACATTCTGAGTGTTCAACTAAGACATTCATTGTCATTAACCGAAGTGTAAAATATTCTCCATACTTTGTACGTTCTCGGTTAATATCATGTATCCATTTCCTTTAAAAATAAATAATATTGCAAAGCTTTCATGAGGTAATGGTTATTTACTAACCTGTTTTTATCTTCTTTTGGAGCAGCGAGTAATAAATGAAGTTCTTCATCAGATTCTGATGAAGAATTCATTATTTTTGTAAACTAATTCTGCATTAAATTAATTCTTTCTTGCATGCGTGCAGATCGCGTTGTAACGCGCTGGTGTGCGGATACCCGCGATCCCGTCAATTGCGCCGCAGAACTGCCCGCTGCCCGCAACGCTTGCCCGCGTTGGTGTGCGCTCGCCTTATACAAGCAAAACTCCTTGGTTACACAGTTCATATCTCAAATGTATGTAACTGACAGATAAATGTCACTGTCAAAGAATTAATCATTACAAATTAATAATAGTAACGTTTTAAAAAGAAAATAGTAAATAGAACCATAGATATATGGAATGGATCTTATTACAGTTTCCGCAATAACTAAATATGTAAGTATGTATATTTAAATTAATAAAAATTAAATAGCAAGAGGTTTGGTGTTGGCCACATCAGATTTTATAATATGTTAATCTGCACATAAAAATATTAGACCCGTATCTTGTATTTTCGCCAACAAAATTCTAATACGCCAGAAAAAATTATTCAAGTTGCAATAAATCAGGACCGAGTAAATCGAAGGCAAGTGTCATGTCATCTACATCCAGACAATACATTTCTAGAGCTGAACATTGCCGAGACGTGGCTTACGCGTTCGAGCAGCCGTTAGCCAATAGCATTTGCCAATGTCCATCACGTCACAAACATAGCTGATACTGATTTTATGCGCTCGGTTTAAATGTATTAAATTTTCATTTTGATATTAGGGTAATAAAAATCAAAATATAATGATTCTATCCACCTTAATATTACTTATACATGATGAACATAGATATTCAATAGATTATTTTTAAAATCTTAGACTTGGAAACCCCTATCACAAATCAAACGTAGTTCATAAAGTTCATAGTTCTACTGAAAATAGGGAATGATTTTAAAATTTTACGGTTGCCATGTAGTGAGTTCTGAAGTAAAGTCTTTAGATAAAGACATCAAGTTCGAAGAGAGAGATAGTTGAGTATTATCATAATCTTTTAGATCGAATTTAAAACAGTATTTAAATGTTGTTGAATAATTTTGTGTTTCGGTATAATTATTTTTTAGAATTTATCAACAGCTGATAAATCATAGTTATAACAAATCTGATCAGTCATACAAACGTCAAACACCACGACAAAACAAAACAGCAAATGTCAAATCGGATTTGGACAATAGGTTGAGAATGCCATGTTAATACTCAACTATCTCTCTCTTCGAGCTTGTTGTCTTCTTCTAAAAACATGTAGTAATGGAGGGGAGGATGTGTGTCATGCGACGTCAATTTCCTAAGTCCTCATAGTATTAATTTTTTGGACAATTCTGTATATTTAATAAATAAATAATATATGTTTATTAAAAGTTATTAGACAAAAGTTTGGGAGCTGTTTAATTCAATTTAAATGTAGCACTTTATGCAGAGTAAAATGTTTGTATATTAAAATTTGTAATTTAAGCATTTAGTAAATGTAACACAGTAAGATAACAGTACAAGGTAAAACAATAAAAATAAATCAAAGATAAATAAATTAGAGCATTCATTATAAAGCGCACAACAAAATACCTATTTACATAAACTGAGCAGCAAACAAAATACAGTGACTCTAAACCAGGCATAATAACACAATAAAATCTTATCCCAAGGTAGTTTTCATATTTTGAAGAAAATATTCTTAATTTTCTCTTTTTTTATTTACGAGTATTATATATTTTTTATATATCACCGTGGGGTAAGTTATACCATATCGCACTCATTTTAGTTATGTTATGGTCTTGTTATCCCAATGTGTGTGGTAATGAAATTCAAGTGTGCGGTAATAATTTACATTAAAGCACTCAATGGAATAACAAAGCTATTACATAATTAAAATGAGTGCAACATGGTATACGGTGACAGTGATACATAAAATTTTGTACGATATTCGTGGGATACTACATCATTAACGCACTGTGATTACCCTAACTCGCCCTGCGGGCTCATAGGGCTACTTAAAATACGTACGTTAATAATGTCTATATCGCATTCATATCGTAAATAACTATTCTCAGTTTTAGCTCCCATTTACATTATTTCTTTATGAAAATAAGTAGTTGCCAAATTTCCATTAACGGAAAATGTATTTTTTTATTGAAGTAAATATAAAAATAGCACATAGATCCGATTGAATTTAATACTTTAATTAATGAACTCTGCCAAAAAGCAAAATATTTATGAACATTATATAAGCTAAAAGAAACATGGACAAAAAGTAAAGCAGGACTTTATTATCATATTCTACCATTTGCAATAACAAAACTGTGTACTTTTGACGATTTCTATCACTACTAAATATTGCACTTTAATATTAAATAATTTAAGCATTTTACGTTATAACACACACATACTTTTTGCATATTCACACAAAATAGTCTCGTGCTTTTTGCTAATCTCTGATTTGCTCCTTCGAAGTGTATTTGAAATTTCAGCCCTGCAAGTAGAGAAAATGCTACACAAAGCCTCCGACAGACTGCAGGATATTTTGTTTGTTTTATGCACTTCAAAGAAATTTCACTTTTTGCCTATAAATTTTATATTTTTCGTTTAACTTTAATGGGGTTTTCCATAGGAAAATCTAGTAAAGAAATAAACAAATACAAGGGTATAAATAAAGTTCAAATTACTTTTTAAATTTACATAATCACTATATCAAATATACATACATAGATGGTGGAGGATCAGTACTTGACAAACTCGTTTAGTAAAAATTGTTTTGAACAAAATATAATCTACCTAGCCATGAAAATAACAAGTGACAATCGCAATTATTGCTGTCAAGTTTTGTACGAATCGATTGAGAAACATTGCATTCACTTAAAGTTTTGTTATACTTAATAACTTAAACTTAAATTAAAAAATCTGATGTGGCCAACATATGACCTCCCGTCAATTCCATGTTAGAAATAGGAATGAGCTATAAGTAAAGTATCACTTCCAGTTGATCGTTTGTAACCAAAATCTAATTTGTTGTTCCAATAAATAGAAAAATCTGTAATACCAAATTTTGGATTGTATTTTAGAATGTTTTTCCTTGAAAATCTGTTAAGAGCTCCAAATTAAGTACCACTTCCGGTTTATCATATAGGCATAGGTAATCAAAACCTAATGTTTTTTTTTTCAAAAAATCTGTTTTTAGCTTCCTGTAAAGTAGTTTATCAATTTTAGAAAATATCTAGTATGTCGTTCTCATTAATATAAAAGTGTTAAATACCAAATTTCAAAAGTTTTGTATTGTATCAATTTATTTTTCATGAAAATCTGTTCAGAACTTCAAATAAAGCATCACTTCCGGTTCATCAATTTTAGCTAAAATCTAATATGTTGCTTCCCTTTATATAAAAGTGTTAAATACTAAATTTGACAAGTTTTGGAATATATCCTATTGAAAATCTGTTCAGAGCTTGAAGTAAAGTATCACTTCCGGTTTATCAATTTTAGAACAAATCTAACATGTCGTTCTCATTAATATAAAAATCTTAAATACCAAATTTGAAAAGTTTTGGAATACATCATAATATATTTTTCACGAAAATCTGTTGAGAGCTTCAAGTAAAGTATCACTTCCGATTTATCAATTTTAGAAAAAATCTAACATGTCGTTCTAATTAATATAAAAATCTTAAATACAAAATTTGAAAAGTTTTGGAGTATATCATAATATATTTTTCACGAAAATCTGTTGAGAGCTTCAAGTAAAGTATCACTTCCGGTTCATCAATTTTAGAAAAAATCTAACATGTCGTTCTAATTAATATAAAAATCTTAAATACAAAATTTAAAAAGTTTTGGAGTATATCATAATATATTTTTCTCGAAAATCTGTTCAGAGCTTCAAGTGAAGTGTCACTTCTGGTTTATTAATTTTAGCCAAAATCTAATATGTTGTTCCCCTTGATATAGAAGTTTTAAATACTAAAACTGAAAAGTTTTGGATTATATTTTAATATAGTTTTTCATTAAAAACTGTTATGGGTTTCAAGTAAACAGTCACTTCCGGTTATCGAATTTTACCCAAAATCTAAACAACTCTTTATATGAACGAACAAAGCTTAAATAGGGAAAGTAGAAATATTTGGAAGTTTGTTATAAGAGTTGTCGTAGACGAAAAAATCGTCACACACACACACACACATACACACACATACACACACACACACACACACACACACACACACACACACACATTTATTATCGTAAAAATAGTAAAAACGTGTTGTGGGGACCCTAATTTGTGCTTATTTACTGAAAACTCACTATCGAATTTTTAGCACGATTACATTACCTCCCTTAGCTACGGTATGACGGGAGGTAAAAAGAGGAGTGTATACTTTCACAAGGCGCAACTTTCTACGGATATCTAACATTGGGTTTTGGACGACATTTACATCGATTTCTCGAAATTCACACTGACCAACTCTAAAAATAAGGGAAATGATGGTTTTTATACTAACAATATTGCAGAGGTCTCTAATAATGCCAGATATAAACAAAAAGCAAAATTCGCAAATAAGGTGTTGGTTGTTGGTATGGTGCGCTATTTCCACAAGGGGTGTATCCAAGCCTTATGTGAGCAGTGTGAGGTGGAGCCTTGGATAGTCAAAGATACATCTAACAAATTTTATCTTCTGGGCAGACCTTGCAACACAAACTCAAAATTGATTAACAGACCAAAACGTATCATTTGTTCCGAGAAACAACAATCCCTTTTACCTTCCCCAGACTTGTCCCATAGAAAATTTTTGAGCTCGAAATGTTTACGATGGAGGATGGGAAGCCCAAAATGAGAAACTTCAACGCAGAATAAACAGGAATTTATTTAATTTAAGTTCATAATTTCGTTCCTTATGAAATAATTAATTATTAAGTACACTATTATTCACGAAAGATGACTATTCAAGGTCATTTGTTCGAAGGAAGAATACACATCATTTTATAGCAGTAGCTTAGCAACATTTTGTATTAGAAAGAGAAAGATTATTTGACCTATGTCTATTTAATTTATGTGGTGTGACAGATATACGTAAATAGTGGCATTACTTTCTAACACACTATAAATAATAATGACATATGTCGTAGAATTACAGATACCTAATTATCTACTGCACTGCCCTCTGTGCTAATATTTATCCAGTGGCGTTGACGTTTAAATCAAATTATTATTCCTAGGTTTACAAGTCAAGTCTATGTTTTTGTATTTTGTAAAAACATAAGTGAAGAACATAAATCTTTCAGAAAGGCATTATTTAGAAAGAAATATAATTTTCAAATGAATTATTCTTATTTTTTCAGTTAAAATGTGTCCATAAATATTTCATGTTGCACGCCTATGTAAATGAAATGCAATGAAGTTATCTGCAAGTAATATTATATCAGACGGCTCACAAATGACCTTGAATAGTCATCTTTCGTGAATAATAGTTTATTACAAAACTTTAAGTAAATTAATATTTTTACAAAATCAAATTTTGTTAAAATTTCTACCAAAACTTATATTTTGACAACTTAGATAGTTCTTAAGTCAACCGCACATTAATTTGATAGTTTTTAAGTATCCCAGAAATTAGTTTGAAAGCATTTCAAGAAATAGAATGGTGAATTGAGTATTATTGTTGAAGGGAATTAATTTGAGTACATTTAAAATAAAATTCTTAAAAATAGAACCATGTATCTTAATATTTATTATTAATTTTATTAAAAACGCTTTAATTTTTTAATTTATGCTGAATTTAAAAATTGAAACAAGAGTTAAAGAAATTCTAAAAAATATATCTGAATGAAAATATGAAAAGACTTCATTTTCATTATCTCCCCCTGTGCTACGTCCGTCATTTCACGATAATAGCAAATCTGGGCTCCGCATACTTCCACTTACTTTGATGTACGAACAACAGTGACTTCAAAAAGAGAAAATCTCGTGCTGATGGTGTAAACAAGGCTTGAGACTGTGTGAATAGCCCTTTAGACTCTAGACTAGACTGGCGTCTAATTCCAGCGTCGCTGGTTATTATAAAAATTGGCTGGGAACTTCAAAGATGCTGAAGGACTTGCAGTGCAGCCCGAACGACGCCTGCGACGCCGACGATGTCGACGTCAAAGCAAATTACCGCGGCGCTAATTACAAGGGAGCACATGGGGCATTCATACGTAAAATACTACACACCAACGTACAATACTCTAGATATGAAGATACAGAATAGGCCTCTGTAGCTTGGGACATTGTACTCGTAATACTCTAAAGAGAAGACACAGTTTGACATCAAAAGATGTTATTCGAGATCTATTAACACCATTAATTCTGTAAAGTACGAAGGGGGGGGGGCATACACTCCTTTTACGTCAATGCACATTTTCCATCCATACATCTTTAACACATCCAAAAAGTAGTTGGTGTGTTGCTCTGCAAAATAAACTTCTTCGAAGTAGATTCATCCTTCGCAATCCAATATTTTCGTTCCAGAATCAGTGGTGAATCCAAGTGTCACCAAAGTTAAAAGTCGAAGCAAAAAATCCAGATTGTTTCACTTAAATCGTTCCAACAGGAACTTGGAAATGTTTATTCGACTGCATTTTTTAGTCCAACGTAAATCACCAATCACCTTTCTCATGTTTCCACATGTAATATCATTATTATAATAAACGAGTTTCTTCGGTATGTCCACAACATCTGCTATCTGTTTAACTTTGATTTGACGGTTATTCTGTATCATTTTGTGAACTTTTTGGATGATTTCGGTGGTGGTCGCAGTTGTTGGCCATCTTGAACGCTCATCATTAACCAAGCTGGTACCACCAGGTTTAAATTCAGTAAATAGAGCAGAGTTCCTGTAAATAGCGTCCAACTCGGCTTTAATTCGCGCAGACGCAAGAATATAACAACAGAACGATTTTTAATTTTTACTTCCTTGTACATATAGTAAAGGAAGTTTTGTAATATATATATATATATATATATATATATATATATATATATATATATATATATATATATATATATATATATATCCATTTTAACCATCCCTGAATTCATTTTGACTAATTTCGTCGTGACGTCTGTACGTACATATCTCGCATAACTCAAAAACGGTAAGCCATAGGAAGTTGAAATTTTATATTTAGGACTGCTATAACATCTAGTTATGCACCTCCCTTTTTGGTCCTTACATAATTTCCAGAAGCGGTACTTTACTTGAAGCTTATAATAGATTTTAATGAAAAAGTATTTTAAAATATAATCCAAAACTTTTCAAATTTGGTATATAAGACTTTTATGTCAATGGCAATAACAGTAGATTTTGGATAAAATAGGCTAATTGGAAGTGATATATTACCTGAAGTAGTTAACAGTATTTTTTGAATGAAATGGTTTTATTTTGATTTTAGAAATAAATGCTTCAAATAATAGTTTTAGAAAATTAAATTCTGCGTCTAGTACACTAAGTATTATTTAATTAGCCGTTTGTATAAGCGAGATATGTAAATTTAAAAATGATATACTTTTTGGTTTTTGTATTAAAGCTTACTATGTATTAGAACAAAAAATAATAAAAAAAATAAAAAATTAGTGTTAATGCCAAATTACGTCAAATACGTGTAATTTTATAATTGGATCTATACTTCATATTGATCTTGCGTACAAGGAAGTCATGTGGTGTCCACATCAGATTTTTAAATTTTTATAAACACTGAATTAGACTGACACATGATTCTCACACATTAACTAAACGTCCAAAATTGCAGAAATTTTCAGGGGTATATTTCAAATCTTAAACAATTGTAGAAATATTCTCCAGCATTGCAGATGAATATCAAATTTGAATATCCAGAGGTGTTAAGGCCTTTCAATTATAATTGTAAACAAAGATTTTATTCCTGTCTTGAAGTAGTGAATAAATATCTTGACTTTTGAATCTATTACTACTTCTTAGAATTTAGAGTACTCTTATAGTTTCTATAGAAGTATGTTTAAAATACATTAGAATAAGGAAGAGACCTAGCATTAGCATAGTACACGAATTAACTGGAGCAGAAATTAGGAGTTAACATCTTTATAAATGGCGTCGTTTGTAGACGCCAAGAGGCGATACGCCTCTGGGCCTGGAAAAGTGTCGGCGTCGGCCTACGCATTTATTTTAATTTCTTTTTGTATTTTTATGAAAAATTCATGGATTTTAATGAAACATGAACCCTGGACTTTTCTGTGTCTAGTAGGATGCTCTATTAATTGAGCTATGGAGTACTCTTCTAGTCGTGAATTTTTCACCTGTCTTAGTGCTATTTTCACCAAGCTCAGTTAAATAATTTATTCCTGAGTTTAAAATAACTACAGATTTTTATTTCAATCTCAGTTGTATTTAATAACGGTATAAATAACACGGTTAAATTAATACCCAGGATATTTGACAGATGAATTAATTGTACGTTTGACAGATTACAATACATTGAGCGTTCGTGTATATTTTTGTACTTTGTTATGAAGCAAACAAGTATATACACTTCTATTAAAATTTGTGTCTAATTGTATAGTATCTACCCAAAACATTTATTATTACTACGGATATAATTAAGTTAATTAATTTAGTTCAAAATTTGGTTGGTGATATCTATCCGTTTTAACTATACAGTGGTGGGAATAGGAGCAGTTTGATCTTTTTCTTTTGTTTGGATAATATCGGGGTACAACAAAATCAAACTGCACATATCTTCCCACTACTGTATAGTTACAGTATAAATATATTCCTTGGTTAGCTAATCGAATATTTATCCTTATTTTGGTGAAAACGGGGTCTAGTCGAGTATACCTTTCTTGAATATTTAATAGCAGATCTTTTTAATTAAAGAGTCAGGATCTACGCATATTAAGCCAACTAATGGAAGAAGTCATGGTTACGTGCTTGTTATATGAGTTCCGTGGAGTTTGTTCTTTCAAAAATTAAACGTAAATGTGAGGAAAGTCTGACAATTTTAAATAACTTCTCAATGAAAGATTCAAAAACTGTTATTGAAGCTAAAATTAAAATGTTAAATGATGCATATTTTCACTGAAGATACAGGTATTTAGTGACTGCAATATTTTTGGCGTTTTCTTTGACAACCCAGCTAACAGTTGCAGGCGCCATTTTTCTTAATATGTGCAAAGATAGAAAGAGGTAACTTATAAATTGAATCGTTAACGTTTCTGAATGTTTGTGATTTTATTTCAATCTCAAGTCCAAATTAGTCATAATATTTAGGCTGGTCTAATTTTTCAACAAACATATAATAAACCATACGCAAATGATGTGAAATTTATGCAAATTTGTTTTGACTAGTTTAAAATATTTAGTTTTAAAATATAGATTTTAAACTTACAAAAACTGAATATGTTATTCTAATATTGCGTCATTTAATATTGGGTTACATCGCCTTTATTAGTAATACCAGATTTAATTATATTAGCCATGTACATTTTTCTTTTAGAACATTATCCCATAGGTATGTCTTGCAAGGTAGATTCGACTACAGTAGAAGCTAAATCTGGACTATAAGACGACCCATAAAATGCCGGTCGAATTGTTATCTTCAGGCATTTGGCCCACAGTTTTAAGTTTATAATTAATTTAGCTTAAAGAATTTATATAAATTTCTAAACATTTGTATGGATTTTATAATTTGTTGAAAATGTAAACCATCGAATTATAATGGGGTTGGGCTCGGACAGAAGTAACTTTTATAAAATTGAAAATTCGATTTTCTCGGCTACAAAACGTGTATTATAAATGTGATTATTTATATACATGTATAACTTAACTCTCTACAACATTTATTTGAAGCATTATTGTCTAAAATTCATAGGCCACTTTTGCGAAAACTGTTTGTCTATGTTTATGAATTACAAATTTTGATTAACTAAAACTATTGTCATTACTTCTTCCTATCTTTCCTCTCTTCATTTTCTTTATCTTATTAATAGTTTTCGTATATCATCCCCTTACCGCACTATCCTCTTCCCACGCTATCCACTTCTCAGTGGGGGTTAATTAATCAGCATAGTGATAATCCCGTGGCCTGAGTCCGCTGGGTCACACACAGGTGCCCCTATGCCTGCACCCCGGAGCCTGGGGCCCGCCGAAGTCAACCCTGCTGCACGCGCTGCCGCTGCCGCTGCCACCGACACATTGACAAATGAACGTCGCGCCGGATAATTCGCCGATTTATTACACACCGGCTCGTCCGCGATTATTATACCAAAAACGACCGCCGCGAACTAAATACACGACGAGGCGAGGCGACGACCACTAATATACGGATTATTATACCATATACAAGGGGGAATATATTTATTTAGGTGATTGAATGAATAATGAATGGATTCCAATATAAAACACACCAGCACACAACAATATATAAATAAATATCTGTGGTTTAATGCAAGAAGATTAATTATTGGCCAAAATGAGATTGATTGCATAATCAGTAAAAAATATATTTTTATATACAAGAACAATTAAATTATAATTAATTGTAAAGGAACCTATAGGAACCAACATCTATGGACCCAATGTGATATTGGTATTGATAATGTAGTAAAACAGTAGATTTGACCCTCTGGCTGAGCCGACTACTCCCTAGTAATGAAAGTTAGATACGCCAACACTAGCCAATCAGAGGTTCTTTGGACACACACACACTAAGGCCTCTTTCACACGATCCGACTTTTCGCCGTGCGCCGTGTCCGGCACAGCGCCGTGCTAAGTAATTACCACTGTTCCTTATGGCTGCGTTCATATGATCGAACAGCGCCGTCCGCGGGGTCCGCGGCGAAAGGCCATGAATTCAATCCGACACGGCAAAAAGTACACGTGCGTGCGTTCAGACTTGTCGGCTTTTTGCCGTTCGCCGGACAAGTATTTCAATATTTCATTCATGTTACTTTAATGAAGTAGTCTCAGTGACGTAGCTAGCTTTTTCGGCGCCCGGAACAAAAAATTTGTAGGTGCGCCCCCCCCCCTCCCCCAAAAGAAAATCGTTTCAGATATAAGAAAGACTTAAGGTTTTATATGGTACTTCCCTAAATTTTCTTTCTCATGCGCAAAAAATAAAAATCGACACAAGACACAATATCAGATAACAATTACACAGTTTATTTCACATTTATTTATTCAATCGTATTCGACTGATGTTGTAAAAGACGAAACGTCCAATGTTTATGAATTAAGATATTTCTAGATTGTTTTGACGGACAAAAAATAATCAACCTACGTTAGATAGGTACTTAAAAAACTTCAACAAACGAAAACTTCACTCTACACTAACAAAAATAATAAAATAAAAATGTTAGATCTAAATCACTACTGCAAATCCATTTTAAAAAGGACCACGTCATTACACATTAGTACCAACGAGCTGAAAGTGGTGTCATCACTTGAGCTGTACCATTACTTTAGTGCAAATGTTTTCTGTTTCATAGTTATTTCTAGTAACATCTTTTATGAAAAATTTGTACTTTTTGAGAAACAGGAATATGGCCTTATTGCCTGCAGATACTTCATTTCATATAATTGACCATTTTCATTGAAAATGAGACATCTATTAGCATTTTTGTGAATTAAAAATTATATTCCTAAGATTTGAAATACAAGGTTAGAACTGTCAGATGTTTATAAATGGCGACGCTAAAGAATTGGAAAAACGGTACGTATTATTTTATATTCTCATTCTTTGCTTTTTGCAAATAATTACTATAGTAATTATTTTTAGTGACCCCCTGACGGATATTAATAATAATCATAATAAAAACAATGGTTGGACAAACTAATGTGAAGTAGAAATAATAATATTCCTCACACTTCACAGAGAATATCGGATCTCTCATTCTAACTAAGCACACATGCGCACATCAACAATGACAATGGTCTATTAAAATTTTGTTTCATGCAAATATAAACGTTGAAATTATTATAGTCATTCAAGCCTCGTTTTACCGCCCCCTCAACTGCGGCGCTCGCGGCGCCTGCCCCCTTCGCCCCCCCCCCCCCCTAGCTACGCTACTGAGTAGTCTATGAATGATATTCATATTTCGATGATATTGACTGATGTATGACACAAATGTTTTGAAGTATGCATGATTACTTTAAATTGGGAAAATCAACCACAACTTTTACCAAGCGCATACTAATAATAAAAATGGGAAATTATGAGGTGGACGTAGAATATTTGACTACTCTAGTGAGTGTGACAAACCTATTCTTTGGGACAAAAGTTGAATCCTATAAATCTTAAATGGTTATATAAAATAACGAAAACACCAGCAAGTGGCCTTTGCAGAATTAAGGCATCGTGGACGTTATTTTTTAATTATAAATAACAGAGATGCAATAATTACCATATTGACATTGACAAGAGTAAAACTGTCATTGTCAAACGGAAACACGGCGAAATACCGCGCTGTGTAAATTTTTGGTTCGCCGTTTATTTAACGGCGCGTTTTCAAATTAGCACGGCGCCGTGTCTGAAACGGAAGACGGCGAAAAGTCGGATTGTGTGAAAGAGGCCTAACTGCAGACCTTGCTTGATATGACACGGACTAGAGACGCACCTAGCACACTAGTCAACAAACACAAACATAAAACGTAAAATTGTTTAACGCCCATTAGACTCCCCAACTTTTCAAATGTTTGAATGTGGGATTCTATCACATGCATGTATTTGGGAAAATCTAGTTAAATCATATCCCGGATGATCTCAATTTTAAAGTTCTCCTTTGATATCTATATGAAGCATATGGGCAAGCCTAATTTAGTAATACACAGTATTTAATGTAAAAATTTGATTACATTTTCTCAAAGTATTCCCTTTTGCAGTCCATATATTTTAGCATTCGAAGAAACCAAATTTCAAAACATTCTTTCCAGAAATCTATGTATGGTATGTCATTTATCTCTCTTTATTGGTAGAAGTAAAACGACATCAGTTGCTGGGTTAGATTAGAAAGTCAATGGTGAAAGACCCCCATCGATTCAATGTTTTACTCGTTTAAATAAGCTATTGTATTTGGACCAGCGTTATCATGATGCAGTAATACTCTTCTTCTTGGTCGTTTGGTCGATTATGATGAATCTTTTGGAGTAATATACGTTTCAGAATTGACAATACTATAGTCATCTAGGACTATAGGAGTAATAGGTCTCAGTAATACCAAAAAAAGTAGCGACCAGCTTCTTGTAACAGCAGTGGCGGCGCTATATGCCCTGACGCCCCTCTGCAAATTTCAAATATGTCGCCCCTAAAGATTGTTCTCGAAAAGTAAAAAAAATATTGGAATTTTAAATAACTTTTAATTTTTAAAAGTACATATTTGATGTTGATAACAATGAATCTCGTGAAGTGCTGGGTGTTTCGGAATTAACAAGGTCACTAATTTCTGTTGAACTAGAAGCATTTTGTTGTGAGCTGTCTTTTTGCATAAGAATTTAAGAACCAGAAGCGTCTTTATCTTTTTTTCCTGATTTTTTGAAATATTTTCCTCCACGTAATGTGACGTATGTTGTACATTTCAATGCTCTTCACATCTGTTCAAATCTTTAGAAGTGGAGGCATCTTGACTTAACTTCATGAATTTTCGCAAGAGCTTTTTTAACATTTTCAAACTGGAGTAAATAATTTTTAATCTGTAGTAATCGCTAATGTTTACAGTACTAAGCATTGAATTTACCGTAAGCCAAAGACGTGTTTAATATTGTCTCATATGTTTTCAATTGTACTTTTCTTGAGTTCAAATTTACTTTCACTTAATATTTACTTTGCAAATCAAGTGTTAAGGAACACTAATACAAAATAATACGATCTCAATTATTTTTGTAATAATGCACACCCACTGAATCTGAATATCAGGCTTCAAGTAAAACACTAAACACTGCTACATGCTACGTATTTACGGCGTCAGCGATGCTGTCGAAGGTTTGACGTAAGGTGCACAGTGCCATATCTACGTTGTAAATTTTCCAATATATTAATAATTTTACCAGCAGTATAAATGTGATTTGATCATGTACTAATAATTAGATACTTATTTAATATTCTTCAATTTTTATTTTGCATTTTTGACTTATCTGTGTTTCTACCTACTCTTTATCACAGGCTGTGTGTAACAGCTTATTTCACGAATAACTTTTGTCTGAACAGACTCATTTTGGAAGATCCAAAAAACCGATTGTTGGTTTTTTTAGGATCCTACTACATACAACTATATTTCGTTTCACGTAAGAAAATAGCATTGGTTTAGATAGGGATATAAATTCTTCCCTTTGATTAGTCAGAATGCAAACCTAGTTCACAAAAATGAAAAAAATATTACCTGTCAGTTGTCAATTAACAAATAAAATTTACTTAATTGTGATGTGATGTTTAATCAAGTTTTGTTTTTTAATATTTGGGTCTTGTACATTTTCACCGATAAAACTATTTATTATTGACAAAGTTTGGTTTCACAAATTTAAATTATTTATTTAATGCATGTATAAAAACGGACAGCACTCAAGCGCCATTTGCTATTTTCTTACGTAAAATCAAGTATAGATCCAACTTTCGTCACCTGTCACAGTGTTATAAACCAGGTGAGAGAATCCGCGAACAAAGCGTACGAGAATGGCTTTGCACCAATTGACACGATCTGTCTTTTGAGTTGGTGTTAAATTTTGACGAATCGAGCACTTTTTTCGAAAATGTTAAGATTAAGATTTTTCTTGAATTAAACCACAGGTTATTATTAATTTTTGAGCGTTTAATACAATAACAACCAATGTCAATAATTAGTAATTTTAGGAATGTGTGATTTAAAATCAACAAGAAACTTTTAGCGTAAAAGTTTGGCGTGGGTTGACTTGAAAAAGCTTGAAAAATCAAGCCAAGCCTGCCGTTCAAAAAAGCTTGATTTTTCAAGCCAAACCAAGGTTCTGTTTCATCAAGCCCAAGCCAAATTTTTTTTAAAAAACTTAAATTTTCAAGCCAAGCCAAGCTTTCGACTGTCAAGTAGCTTGACTGAAAACAAAGCTTTTTCAAGCTTTTCATATGAATTATTGACGAGGTCGATAAAAATCGTCATTTTATGGTGGTACCGTACTGTTCCATTGCTTCGGTCGTCACAATTTTGCGAATTTCTCAGAACTGGGGTTTCCAACAATTTAGTTGGCTTCAAAAATATGTAAATAGGAAAGCATAACCTTCATCATCCTTAACACGCACAGGCCTCTTATTTGCACAATCTGAACAAACTATTCGCACACTTCATTTCGCGCGCACAATCAAGAATATAATAAATTTTATTAGTTATTGAAAAAGTTTTTTAAATACATAATGATAATTTAATTGTATTATTTTATCCTTTACATTAATCTAAAATATATGACGAAAAATGATAATACAAAATTTATTGCAAATGTCAATCATTACATATAGAATTACTTATTTATTTTACAAAAATGCTTATTATTGTTAAGTTAAAAGTATTTTATATAAAAACTAATTTATAAAATACTGGTATAAATTATAATCACTAAGCTTTAAGAAATTAGCTTTAATTTCTAAACTAAAAGAATTATTGTTAAATTTATTTGATTTATTTCGCACAAAACTTATAAACATTTCTTAAAAAATTAAAATATCTTAATTTTTAATACCAAGCAGCATCAAGCATCAACAAATAATTATTATTTATTGTACTGCTACAAAAATAATTTTGATGCAGAATAAATATTATAAGAAATAATATGCTCAACATGATAAATATCATAATTGCATTTTGTTAAATGGTTCGCAAATGTTGAGTTTTTTTTGTCTTTGTCAGCAATGGATTCACATTATTTTGTTATTTTAGTATTTCCGAACTATAGAGACGAGAAAGTTTCTGTTTATGGATATATATATATATATATATATATATATATATATTTACAAAGATGCAATGCTATTTTAACACAGCCGCTCACTGGCACAGCCCCTAATCTATCCCTAATAAAACGAACTTCTCTGTAGCAGGTATAGTAGACAATGAAAATGTAATTTCTTTGATTCAAGTTTTCATTGTTTATATAAATAAAATAATAAATAAATATATAATCACGATTTATTAATTTGTTTTGCGGGTGCAAATCTGCTTTTATTCGCAAATTTCGGTAATGAATGACATATCCGTATCGTTTTATTATATTTACTTCTGTTCTATTTGAAAATTGAAATAAATTTGTATACTTTTCTTACATGATTCCGTTCTGAAAAATTAGTATAATTTTTTGCGTAAAAAAAAAGACGCGAGTATTTATCTCACGAACAAACAAAATTTGGAGAACCCGTCTGTAGGGTTTTACGATTTCCAGATGTATGGGTATTTGAAGTACAAAAGGGATAACAGAATAACCGGTCAGTTTCATCTCATTGTATATTCCAAAAATATGTATTTAATTGGACACTGTTCTTGAATGTTTGGAGTCGAGTTTTTTATTTATACAAGGTGAATATGAACTATATAGTATAACAAACTTTAACAGTTTTTGGGGACGTCATTTCGAGTGAAAATGGCATTATGAACATATGAATGCAGTCAATAAAAATTATAAAAGTAACATAAAATATGCAGGGTAATTATTTAATAAAAGATAATAGGTTTGTTCGTTTCGCTACCTTGCGTCTACGGTTTACTGCCGCGCCCATACACTTTGTATGAAGGCGGCAGTAAACCGTAGACGCAAAGTAGCGAAACGAACAGACCTAATAAGTTTATATTGATTGTTTACTCTCAAAAATAAAATTATTGAATAATTTCAATATTTTAAAATTTACCGTTTATGTTTACGTATAGTTATGAAATCAATTTATGTAAAACAAATAAAATAATAAATAAATATATCATCACGGCTTATTAACCATTGCTGGGTGCGCCAATCTGCTTTGTACACAGAATCGGTAATGATAAAATATTTGTACCGTGCGGGCGCTTACCAGCGCGTCACCTCACGGGCGCTCATTGCTGGCGTGGAGAGTGCACCACAGGGGTCAATTTTGTGCCATTTAAAATTTGAAATATTTGGCGTCAGTCGGGATCGAACCCGGTTCCCTAGATTCGCAACCTGACACTCAGGCACGCGGCCACGAGACCCCATAAAACAAAGAGTGATATATTCATTAGTTACAACAATACAATAATACATGAATATATCATATCGAAACATTGGTACACCCCGAATATATTGATACATCGATATACCAAATACATCGATATATTGGGTTTATCGGTTTACATCAATATATTTAATTTAATTCACATCGAATATTGATATTCAATTCTAGATACCGATCTGATTTAATTTAAATTTTCAACACCCAGGTATATTATATACCTACTGTGAAAATAAAAGAAATGAAATAAAAACCATTATATATGCGCGCGGAAATGATCATTATAAAGCTTAAAAGGCTTGAAAAAGCTTGAAAAAGATTAATAAAGCTTGAAAATCAAGGAAGCCTAAATTTTTTAAAGCTTGAAGTTATCTAGCCAAACTAAGCTTGGTTCCCCATCAAGCCAAAGCCAAGCCACGCCTACCATTAAAAAAAAACTTTAATTTTCAAGCCAAGCCAAGCTTTTTTATTTTAAGTCAAGGAGCTTGGTTTGGTGAATCCCTAATTACAAATGTCACTAATTTTATGATTTAAATTGTAAGCACTAAAACGCTTCAAGATTTTACTCACATGTCTATAATGGTTACATGCAATGACATTGCTTTAAAGTTTAATGGATATCGATTCCCATTTCCATAAGATCTTTTGCAGTTCAACTTGGTTTTTTTTACACAATTAATTACATCTTGCTCAAAAATTGACGTTGGTTGTTTTTGCATGTTTATATTTCATGACTAATTATTTCAACCTCTAACTTATATTTTGCTGGATTAATTCTTATAGTTAACCGATTTTAGTAACTAACTAATAGATGAATTATGCTGTGTGTTGCGTATGTTATGTTCGTGAATGGAAGTGGTGTAATTATAATGTTTTGGGTGTGGTGTAATCGGGGCATATGTAACGTAACGTAACCCTCTCGTCTGGTTTAATCAGAGTGTCGCAACGCGTGAACGGTCGAGATGGCATCAAAACAAAATTTAATTTGCCAGCTGACCGCGTCCGGAGTGGCGGTAGTGGCGCTGCCAGCGTTTTTATCCGGCTAATAACCAAGAACACTCACGTACGATTGCAACATTGCAATTGCAATGCAACCGGAAATATTCCCGCTATTAAAACTCAGAATGGGAATTCTATAAAAACCAGATTTCATACTGACCTACTACGAGTATTACATGTATTAAATACTCTTTTTTTGCAAGCAAAGTTTTTAGTTACTAGTTCTATTAAGTCCTTTGTAACACAAAAAGGAACTATGTGATGTTTCAGCGATAATTTTAATTGCTTTTTATAAAGGATTTTGCTAAAGAACTACTCTCACACATCAGAAATACAAGTAAATTTTTCTGAATTGCAAAACAGATATATGTACGTAATGAAATTTTATGTTCTTTTAAAATTTATGTAAAACAATGACCAAGTAGTAAAACTTTATAAATAATATAGTTACTGGCATTTCTAAACTGTTTGCATGATGTTAGGGAAAAAATCTATATATTAACATGTAAGTAACTTCAACAAGTTTTTGTAAATTTTGTTTCCCACATTATTTGTACTACGTATAAAAAAATGAATTCCAGAGCCCTGATGATGTTTATTAGGAACCAAGACGTCGGATTGTTGATTAAATGATAATTTAATAAAATCTTTTATTAATTTATTTTCATAATATAAATGTTAGTTTTCCCAACTATACCGGGTGTCTACTTGTTTTCCCGAACATTGGAAATTCAATTTTAAAAATTTGTATTGGCGATATCTCTTTACCTATTAATTTTAGAAAAAAAGTATAAGGAAGAAAAATATCCAGAATGAAAAAGTTTGTTCAATCCTTTATGTACGAATTAGCAGAAAGTATTCGAATTAAGGCAATTATCAGAGTGCCATGAAAAATACGACAATAATTTATTTGCTGTTTCTTACATATCTGACAGGTTTGATATTTCTTTTAATTTTATTATTATTAAAATAATAGGAAGACAAGCCAGAAGTAAAAAATTAATCACAAATTTTAATATTAATAAAACCAAATTAACTGTCAAATTTGTCAGATATCACAGAAATATCAAACATAAATTATTGTTATATTTTTCGTGCCACTCTAATAATTGCCTTCAATCGAGTATTTTCTTTTACTTTTAACTCGTACATACGAAACAAATGAAAATAGTGTCGATTTTTCTTCATTACACTTTTTTCTAAGATTAATAGATAAAGAGATATCGCCAAATAAAAATTTTAACATTGAATTTTTTATGTTCGGAAAAAATTTGACACCCAGTATATTAAGATGTGATGGTTTATTAGGAACCGAAACGTCGTATTGTTAGTTAACTGACAATTTAATAAAATCATTTTATCAAGACTGCATCTCCAATATTTTTTTTTACCTTTACAAATAATGTATTTATTTTCTGAATATTGCATGTAAGAAAGATGTAAATATTGAATCATGTTAAAAATTACACATTAAGTTTTTATAAATAAAAACTTTTAAGGACCGCTGTCGCCGCCGCCGCACCGCCGCGTGAGCAAGTGTCTATTTTTAGTGATGACGCAATAGCCACGGACCTTCGTGCGTTGTAAACAGACCTGTCCGAACTTGTTTAATTGCTTGGGTGGCGTAATCTATTGTATTTGATGTTTTTTACCTCCCGCTACCCTTGGTAAGGGAGGTATAGGGATTGTGCTAAAAATCGCATATCGAGATTTTGCTAAATGACCACGTTTTAAGGTCCCTATAATCCAATTTTAACATTTTCACGATCATGTCTGTGTGTATGTGTGTGTGTGTGTGTGTGTGTGTGTGTGTGTGTGTGTGTGTGTGGATCCTTTACTCTAACTCAAATACTATCATCAGAAAATTTTGAAACCTTGTATTTCGAACTTTTTCTACAATGGAAAGAGCCAATTAGATTTTGGTGTAAATCGGATAACCGGAAATGGCACTTTACTAGAAGCTCAAAATAGTTTTTCTTCGAAAAATACCTTTAAATGTTATTTTTTCGAGATTAATGTTATTATAAAAATTAAAGATTATTAAATTTTCTACAGATCTGCATTAATACTTTTTCTATATATTTTATGGATAAATTCATAAAATTATTTATAAATTTAATCCCGGAGCCTTCGCTTTAAACAAGCAAATTTCCTTGGTTACACAGTTCATATCTTAAATGTATGTAACTGACAGATAAATGTCACTATCAAAGAACTAATCATTTCAAATTAATAACAGTAACGTTTTAAAAAGAAAATAGTAAATAGAACCCTAGTTATATGGAATGGATCTTAATACAGTTTCCGCAATAACTAAATATGTAAGTGTATATATATATATATATATATATATATATATATATATATATATATATATATTTAAATTAATAAAAATTAAATAGCGGGAGGTTTGGTGTTGGCCACATCAGATTTTTTTTAACTGGAATAGTGTTCTAGTCATTTCTCGAATACAAACGCCGGAGTATATAAGCACTGTTAGTGAAGGCATTGGACAGTCTAATATAAACAAGCGTCGTGAAACGAATAATTGATTATATAAACAGACAAGTGGTGAACATAAATAAATATAGTTATATAAATAAATGAGTTATATATTGTTTAAATAAATAATCTTAGTGTTTAAGTGTTTTATAATATTCTTAGTCTTAATTAGTGTTTAATATTTGTTTAATCATTGTGTAAATTAAGTTTATTATCTTTTAATTATCTTTAATATCTATTTATAGTTATAATCAAGTTTTATTTTAATTAATAAATTGTCTAATATTTACACTTTACCCAAATAAATAAAAACGTTACAATGTTGTAATACAACCGAGGAAAGGACATCATTGCAAAATAAGTACGAAATTTGGAACACGGGCGATAGCGGGTGTTCTAATCGTACGAGTTTTGCAATGGCCCTTTCCCACGTATATTGCATACTATTTCCGTTAATAATACAAGAAATTAAAAAATAAATAAATATCACTTGTGAAAATTGCATTGGGCAGTGAGAAAAGTAAATTACTTTCACTAAGTGACGAAATTGTCATTTTCAGTGAGAAAAGTAAATAATTACTTTCCTCACTTGTGAGGGAACTGGCTGCTATCACAAATCACAACTAAATTGAGGAAAATGTTATTTTCACAAGTGTTGTTGAAATAAAATAAGAATTTACATATTCAAAAAATAATAATTTTTTTTATCAATATTAATATCATCTACTTCAAAATATTTCCCATTAAAAAAGTAATTCTGTTCAGCATCAAAAAGGAACAGGGTGCATGTCTTCCTACAGATATTACATAAAAGAACATTGCTGCTGTCAGCTACCAATAGATCAATTAGTTCATACATAACATTAAATAAATAAAAAAAGCAACAAGCAATGTAAAAAAATTGCCAATAAACTTTAACACTATTAAATAGTGACGTACAACATTTTTTAAAAAATGAAACAGGTAACGAAACTAATATTATTTTTTTCGAATTATCTGCTAAGAAAGACGTATATGGATTCATAAATATGAGGGAACACCAATTCTTGATTTTGTTGGTGAGCTTTTAAGAAGTGGAAGAAAATAAAATTCTAAAAAATATGAATCATGTATCTGAATCTCAATAATTCTAGCGTGATCCACGTAATAACCGTGAAAGTTTTTATTTTTATTTCAAATCATTCATTGCCAAAATTACTAAATGTTGATATATTTCCTATTCCGCGCTTTAGATAAAAATAAAGGTCCCTCCCGATGATTAGTGTGTTTTTTACTGTAGATTTTACTGCCTTTGAATTAGTGACAGAGCTCTGCTTTCCGATTTTATGATTAAGAAAGGCTCGGTAGGCCGTGCTGCGAAGACAAACAAATTGTTTTATTTTATCAGGTTCCTTAGCAACGACATTGAAGCACCGGGTTTTATAGTTATAGCTGCGACTGCTCCTCTCTGCCTTATGTCTTGTGCGTGCCTCGTGCGAGTGCGTGTCAACGTCTCCAGAGACCCAGACACAGGACTACTAGATCAGCTGAAGCAAGCACAGCGCAGCATAGCACATGTGGATGGGACGGTTGACATGCGAGATGAAAAAACTGTTTAGGAACTTTTCTTTAAAGGAGACAAGAAATAACAACGTGACAGCAGTCACAATGTTTGAAATTTAAATAGGGTGTAATATTTTCTACCCTTCTACGCACATAAATCAACAGTGCACAATTAAAAACGTAGCTGAAATACATACATAATAATGTATTAGATGCAGTAACGTATATGTGGGACATATTCGATCTAAAAATTCAATAATGAGTTTTCAGTTTTCAGCACGAAATAGGGTCCCCACAACACGTATTTTTACGATGATGTCTGTGTGGTGTGTGTCTGTGAGTCTGTGTGTGATGATTTTTTCCACGATAACTCTTCTACCAAACATTCAAAAATTTCTATTTTTTGTATTTAATCTTTCTACATTAACATAAAGAGTTGATTAGATTTTGGGTAAAATTAGACAATAGTAAGTGGTACTTTACTTGTATCTCATAACAGTGTTTAATGAATAAATATTTAAAATATAATCCAAAACTTTTCAATTTTAGTATTTAATCTGTGCAGAGCTTCAAATAAAGTATCACTTCCGGTTTATCAATTTTAGTCAAAATCTAATATGTTGTTCCTCTTTATATAAAAGTCTTAAATACCTAATTTGAATATATATTACACAATATATTTTTCACAAAAATCTGTTCAGAGCTTCAAGTAAAGTATTACTTCCGGTTTATCAATTTTAGCTAAAATCTTATATGTTGTTCCCCTTGAAATAAAGGTTTTAACCAAGCCCGGATACGGCCACCGGGCAACCGAGCAAATGCCCGGTGGGCCGAACCTTAAAATTGGGCCGGCCCGAATAATCATTATTTTTACTACAATTTTTAAATATATAATCAAAAGAAAAAATAATATTTAATATTAGCCAAAACGTGTAAAGTCTAGAATACCTACCACTCAATAATTTTATTTTGATGGTTATATATATATTTGCAAAACCATTAAAAACACTAAATTCCACAAAAATTTGGGCGCGGAAAGCAATATTTATAGTGAATATGACATTTTTTTTAAATTAGGGTTTGATTCCTATAAAGTGAATGTAACCTCCCGAGTTTCGGCAAATTGAGTTCTATGCATTAGGTTGCTGTTACATTAAAGTATTTTTTTTTAATTGCAAGCAAAAAAGTCACATTTTTCACAAATACAGCCTAAGAAACTAATAATCATTTTGGCGCGTGCTTATAAAATGCATGAAACCACACAAATTTCGTCAAATCGAGTTCAGTGCATTAGGATTAGGTGATGTTACGTTCAAGTATTTTTTGAAAATTTGCAATCCAGGAAGTCTAAATTTTCAAAAGTGCAGCCTTTATAATAGGTAAAATCTGACTTTATTTGTGCAAAAACATATTATAGGAAAATACCCGCTTCCGCGCTTTATTTGTGTTTCATTGTTATGTTTTCGCTAAAAGAATACATTGCAACAAAAAATAGTATATTAAAGAACGTGTTTTATAAGGCATGTTTTTTCCGCACGCGTCAAAATTTAGAAAACGAGCGTTAGCGAGTTTTCTAATTGACAAGTGTGAAATACAATAAAATTTACTTACTCAATTTGTGATTATATTTGTAATCATTTGTCCATTTTCATGTAAATAATCTTCCCTAAATAAAATAATAATAATAATAATAATAATAATAATAATAATAATAATAATAATAATAATAATAATAATAATAATTTCGACATTATATTATTAAAATGAATTGTCAATTAACTAAAAATAAATTAGGTAAAAATGAGTTAAAGAAACATCGTCTAGTACCAACCGTCTAAAACAAAAAATTGCCTATCGAAATGAAGGTCATTACGATACTCAATTGCGTATCGTAATGACTTCATTATGAACCCAAAATATAAAAAAAAGGAATTTCAAGGGTCGTAGGTGTTCTACAATCCAGGTTCAGAAACAATAATTTAAAATTATTCGTTTTCAAATTGGAATTAATTTTGATTCGGGATGGGGTGCCACTATTTGCCCGGGCCGGCGTTAGTCCTCGTATCCGGCCCTGGTTTTAACTACCAAATTTGAAAAGTTTTGGATTGCATCAATTTATATTTTTCACCAAAATCTGTCCAGAGCTTCAAGTAAAATATCACTTCATGTTTATCAATTTTAGCCAAATTCCAATATGTTATTCCCCTTCGCATAAAAGTCTTAATTACTAAAATTGAAAAGTTTTGGATTTTCTTTTAATTTAGTTTTTCATTTAACACTGCCATGGGCTTCACGTAAAGTACTACTTCCGATTGTCCAATTTTACCCAAAATCTAAACAACTGTTTATATGAATGCAGGAAGTTTAAATACGGAAAATAGAAATTTTTGGAAGTTTGATATAAGGGTTATCGTGGAAGAAAAATCATCACACACACACATAGACACATAGGTATCATCGTAAAATAGTAAAAACGTGTTGTGGGGACTCTCATTCGTGTTTATTCACTGAAAGCTCACCATCGAATTTTGGACCGATACATTACATCCCTTACCTACGGTATAACGGAAGGTAAAAAAATATACATGTGTCTCTTCATTTTGTTGAATAGTTTTTCAACTATTATTGTTGCGTTGCTTGTGCTGATGCAGTATTGTTAGCCTCCTTTAAGACATTAACATTTACCAGTGCTCTATTGAATATTTAAAGCGCTAGGAACAATGGTCCGTGTCGCAGCTAACCTGGATCAAATATTAACGAGCGCGTTGTCTTGTGACTGAAATATTTGTGATTTGTCGACGGCGCCAAGCGACTACGATCCACTTCTGTTCGACGTCGCTTCCCAAGAGAATTCCACTTCGTTCTTCCAACGTTCCTTTATTTATTCCCAAGGTGGTTACGGACCAGGAGGTCCTGGATTCAAATCCCGCACCGAGAAACTATTCAGAAAAATATGAATGAAAATAGAAAAAATGAGAAAAGAAAAGATTTCTTGTCCATTGCTCCGCAAAAGAAAAACTAAAATATTGAACTACTATTTTATTATTTAAAAAATTTGTTGTAGCTAGCACAATACCTCTCGTAAATTGTTAAGATCTTTGACATAGCTTATATACTGAGTAACCTTAACCATTACCTGAAAAATCTGATGTGGCCAGCACATAACCTCTCGCCAGTTATTTTACCTGGTTGTACGCATAAAACGAAAAATATTTCTAAATACAAATACATATATTCATGTCTCACTGCAAAATAATTCTCACATATATTTGCAAAATCTATGGGATATTTTAATATAAATTATGTACAATACATACATTTTCTTTATATTCAATATCCTGAAATTTTCTTTTTCTACTATCCTTTTCTTTTTCTTTATATTCGTAATTTTTTCGCAAATTCCTTTTATATTCCTTTTTACATACATTGCTTTGCGTTGTTGACTTTTTTATTATTTTCATAATGATGTACAAATATTTTTGACAGTGGGATACAAATATTTTTGACAGTGACATTTATGTGTCATTTATAAACATTTGAATTTCTTGCCTTGAAGTAGTTTGATCTGAGATTTTTTACATCAAATTATTTTATATCCATTTCTTTATCCCTAAATCTATAGAAGATGTAATAATGTATTTATATTTATCGAATAAAGAATTTATCGTTCTTTAAATAACATAAATTTTCGATAAATAATATTTAGATGATTTTTTTGTAACTACTACTTCCGGTTGTCTAAATGTTACTAAACAATCAACTCTTCCCATTATTGTTAGATTGAGCAATCCGTAGTTAAAAATGTCTTAAGTCTTTTAATATTTGAGAAATCGTGAATCCAACACACACACACACACACACACACACACACACACATACACACACACGCACGCACGCACGCACACGCACACGCACACGCACACGCACACGCACACGCACACGCACACGCACACGCACACGCACACGCACACGCACACGCACACGCACACGCACACGCACACGCACACGCACACGCACACGCACACGCACACGCACACGCACACGCACACGCACACGCACACGCACACGCACACGCACACGCACACGCACACGCACACGCACACGCACACGCACACGCACACGCACACGCACACGCACACGCACACGCACACGCACACGCACACGCACACGCACACGCACACGCACACGCACACGCACATGCACACGCACACGCACACGCACACGCACACGCACACGCACACGCACACGCACACGCACACGCACACGCACACGCACACGCACACGCACACGCACACGCACACGCACACGCACACGCACACGCACACGCACACGCACACGCACACGCACACGCACACGCACACGCACACGCACACGTACACACACACATCCACACACAAATCCACACACAAATCCACACACACATACGGACATCATCGTAAAAATGTTATAATCGGATTCTAGGGATCTTAAAACGTGCTTATTCACTAAAATCTGGATATGCGATTTTTAGCATGAATTCAATACCTCTCTTTGCGAGAGGTAAAAATAATAAAGAACTTAAATTTCATAAAGCATCCAGCTGTGCTATAACCAGGGAGACATCTACTATAAAGAAAATTCTGACTAACAAATGTCAGTGTCAAGTGCAATTGATATAGTATGTTTGTTTTATAATTTTACTGGAAATATATAGAATCTCTTAGCGAGAGGTAAAAAGGGCTGTTATGGTCTCTGGCATGGTTGACTAGTTAAATAATCTTAATTTCTTTTTATAGTCTTAATACGGTTTCGTGTAAAAAATTCCTACTGAACATGAGAACATTGTTCTCGAAATACGTAGTAGTCCAGTCAATATGTACAATAGAACCTTGTTTCCTTGCAAAAGGTCAGATATCTCTAAATTTTGGATATGTTGTAAGGATCAAGGGCAGTGATAACAAACTAATTTTGCAGAAAGAAAAGCCCTTCGCTCTCAGAGTTATTACGGAAAAAAAATTGAAATTTTCGGTAAGTAAAAGTTGTTATTACCAATACTGTAGAAGTCAAAATTTGCTACATCTTTTGTATTCACGATTTTTTTCTATAGGCTATATTTATTGAACTACAGAGCAGTGAAAGTATCAGATTTTTTGGAAAATAGCAAAACACGCACATACCGCAAAAATATTGATGTAGTCCGGATGTTAAAGGGCATTTTGTTATGCAAGCAAGCCGTTTGATGCACAAATGCCCCGAAAGCAAGAGTTATTGCATATTGTATACCTACCTAATTGGCGCAATTTTCTGAAAATCGCAGTAGTGCGCAAACCATTGGATCTACAGAGCTGATTTTATTTTTATATCAATTGTAATGATAAGGTCTTTCATAATGCAGTGAAACAAACAAGTTGGGTTACATATAACGTATCCCTTTTCTTCTTGAACATAGCACTTTATGGTTTTTTGGAAATAAAATTGACTTGCTTGGCAGATTTTGCGAGAATGCTACTTTATACCGGTAAATAATCCTAATGAAAATTATAGCGCGTTCAAATCGCTATTGATATATAGTTGGTGGAGGCTTTGTATATTGCTGGTTCTATAAAACATTGGCACGTTTTTCTTAAAGTCGCTGTGTTGCGCAAACCATTGGATAATGATAAGGTCTTTGAAACTACAATGCAAAAAAAAATCCAATTTGGTTACATATAACGTATTCATGTTCCTTTTGACTTTTCCACATTCTAGTTTTTTGGTGAAAATTTTGGTTTCCTTGGCCGATTTCGCAAGAACGCTACGTTTTAGTAAAAACAGTCCAAATAAAAGTTGTAGCTCGTTCAAAGAGCTATCGATAGCGGCGTGTCTGTGAGTATCAGAGGCCCGCTGACACGAAAGTTTCTAAAGGGACACGTTGGTGCGCCAACGAGAGAGATCATTATTACGTCAATTCGTCTATCTTATTGACGATGTTATACAGGCGCAGTTTCATGGCGTGTAGTTCGTTGAACCAAGGTACTGGAGGACATCTCAACTCGCGATGGCTTGCGTTCTGACGAACCAGGGCTGCCAAACGATGCGTGGTTCGTTCAGATTCATGACGTAATTGGATCGCCGAACCAATGTTGATAAATTCGTGCTTTCGTCTTGTGACGATGCTAGGCAACAAATGACTGCGTCTATTTCTTGCTGCTTGTGTATTACATAATCTGGATTGTTGATGCAAAATCGTTTGAAAAACCGTAAATTAGGTGGTGAATGGCGTCACATACGAAAAACCTGCTGGCTACGCCAAAGGTCACACTTTTTTTGAATATGTTAAAACTTGTGACTACTGTGATTTGCAATGCAAGTGGTTCGCGAGCCTGTGTGAATCTGCACAAACCAACACGAACATTGCACGAACCAACGTGTTCAGCATCTTTAATACGTGCTAATTTACTGACAGCCGCTGGAACCTCGGGAACCACCCGAACTACGCACCATGAATCGCAACCCATAGCAAATCGTGTATATCAAACGGTGTAAGGTTCGTGGTTCGTCGAGACAAATTCGCCGAACCAGGCGCCGTGTAACTGCGCCTTACGAAACGAATTCATACAAAATCATCTGAAGTAAACACATACATAGAAGTGTATAATTATTTGCGGTTACAGTGATTACAGAAGAGTTTTTTCAGTTTTGCTTTGGTTATATCTCTCACCACTTTTTTCAAATTTGGCGCCCTATCATAACCTTTTCTTCATGTTGGTATGCCTTTTTATACATTTAACATTTTTAGAGCTTCACCTGTCGCTATGGTGAACGCTTTAGTTTTTCTAGTTTTCGTTCCTTCAATGGTTATCAATAGATCATGTAAGGATTAATGTATATAAAATTGTAACTTAGAAGATATAATCAATGGATTTTGAATTGTATAAAATTCTTTTCATCTTTTGGTGAGTTGAAAACATTGTAAATAAATAAATAAATAAATATATCATCACGGCTTATTACCCATTGCTGGGTGTGCCAATCTGCTTTGTACACAGATGCGGTAATGATGAAATATTTGCACCGTGCGGGCGCTTACCAGGCGTCACCTCACGGGCACTCACTGCTGGCGTGGGGAGTGCACCACAGGGGTCAATTTTGTGCCATTTAAAATTGGAAATATTTGGCGTCGGTCGGGATCGAACCCGGTTCCCCAGATTCGCGACCTGACATTGTATCATATATAAACAATTATTATATTTGTATCAATTTTTATTCAGTTGATGATGGGTTAATGTGAATCCGAAACGTTCAAGAAATGTATATTTCTCCAAATAAATGTTTGGAACATTAAGACCTACCTACAATTTTGTATGCTTTACATCAAATGTATCACACTACGAACAAGATAAATATTTGATAAATGTCAAATAATTAATTTGACAGATACGACTGTAGTAACCAGGCATATTTTATTCATACGAGGTTACCGAGATTACTGCGCGGTTAACCACATATAACCTGGTTACCTGACTAACGGGCTGATTCTGATGTAACTTGTTTAATAAACAATATTGAAACGTAAGCAATTGTCTAAACAAGTGACTTGACAATATTGTTTAATTTTAAAAATAAAAGAACAATAAACAGACAATTCCAAATATACCTGAAATGTATGGAACATGAATCGATGTCAAAAACTGGCAAAGTTACCGTAAATTCAAATAAAATTATTGCGGTATTATAGAAGGAAATAGTGTGTGAATTAAATAATGAAAATCTGGAATCAAATTTTATTCTTATAAATAAAGACATAATTTTTATTTTAAAGAACAATAAAAAGTTTATTAGGGTAACCGTAACATTCGTTCATTTTCCATAATTCCATAATCATCTCTTATTCTCTCATGTAATCATGGTGCAACTTATATTAAATTGTGAATTAATACTCGCGTCAAATGATATACTCCGTTAAAAAAAAATTCTGGAAGTGTTGGAGGATCACTTTGGTCCCGTAAGTACCTCATGCATAATAAAAAATATTTCAATAACTATATTTAAATATGAAAATTTTTAAACGTATATCTAATAATTGAATGTATTATAAAAATATCGCTCAAATTGTCCATCTTGTTTATCACAACAAGATCACAGGTCTTCTTGTTACGAAAAGCAATAAGCAAGTGCAATATGCAATACGGCTTTGATCAACAGAATACAAATTCTTGTTTACTAAACAAATATTGTATATGTAAGTATTGCTTAGTATACAAGTACATCAGAATACCACCCATACTTGCTTCTTGTTTAACAAACAATAATTATTGTTTCATAAGCAATAAACATGTGACATCAGAATAAGCCCGTAAAAAGGCCTCTTGATTCACAGCAGTGCGTAAAGCGTTATTTTGTTAGTGTCACAATGCTGGGATTCGAGACATTTCTATAACGCCTGTAAGCGTTTCTATAGTGACTTATTGATCTTATAGAAAAAATGCAATTCTTAGCGTTATAGATTTCTGTAAATACCTTATAGACGTTTACAACTTTAGCGTTGTCCTACGGTTGACCGTAAGTACTTATAGAAATCGAAAAATCTGTATTTTTGTCTTTTTTAATATTAGAACGAAGAGTATTACACAGGCGTTACATTTTGTACTTGGTTTAGTGAACGATAATTACAGAATGTACTAATTTTTGGACTTTTATTGCATATTGACAACTGACATATGTCAAATTTGGTAACCTTTATATTATTAGTATATTCCGTAACTAAACCACGACCGTCGTTATGGTTCAAGTGGTCAGTTTATGGTCACTGAAAAGTGGTTGTGATTCGGAACATCTTCGTTAATTTGTGTCGGTAAAGCAGGGAACCACCGCGTCATTAGAAATAAGTGACAACATAACTTTTACTAACGTAAATATTATACATATCATTATACAGTATATAGTAATTATATGTTTATACAATATTATTTATTATATTATAAGAAATACGAATATGACCACAACAACCACAAAAAAAATTGTGGTCGTTGTGGTCACGAAAAAGTAACCAAAACTTTCAGGAACCACATTCCGAAATTGAACCGCGATCCTGAAATTATGTTTTGGTTACATTACGGATCGCGTAACTAGAACCCTGGTCACCGCGGTTAAGTTACGGAATATACTATATATATATATATATATATATATATATATATATATATATATATATATATATATATATATATATATATATATATATATGTTCCGATTTATAAAAAATTTAAAAAGGAAATAAATAAAAATTGTAATCCAATCTCGTGAAAAAAAAGAGAGAATAGATATGATTTGATTGACGACTTGTCAAAAACTGAATGTAATAAAATAAAACAAAAAACTTAGAGGTCTATTTTCTTTCGTGTAAGAATCTAGTGTTTTTCAGATAATTTAGCAGCGAGAGAGCAGAAGCATATAGTTCCGAGGAGGAACAACGCAGCCTTCGTAACAATATAGGTATGTACATGTTTGCATCAACACGAATTATCTAAAATAAAGAATAAAAAAAAGAACTGAGAGAGAATGCTTGAAAGATTTTGCAGGAATATCAAATTTATGAATATAATATACTGTTTCATATAAAAGTATATATTTAATATTTAAAATAACTCCGATATTTTTAATAACATTAAAATTATTTTAATTCCTGTAGTTTGTATATTCATTTGGGTCTTTTCAAAATTCATGAATATCAAAAGTGAAATTTGTAGAATTTAATGACAACCTTAGAAAAATATTGCTGATATAATTACAATATTTTATAGAATTAAAATGTTTTAGGAAGTATCTCTTCAAATAACATGCTTTTAATATTGTATTTAAACAGAATATCATAAATTCAAATAAATCCATGAAATATTTCATCACTACCGATATCTGTCCACAAAGCAGATTGGCACACCCAGCAATGGGTAATAAGCCGTGATGATATATTTATATTTATTTATTTAAATAAATCCATGTTTTTCAATCATTTTAAAATTTATTAAATTGTATTTTATAACGATTGGTAACATTGACGTTATAGATTTCATAAGAGGATTTTACAGATCAAGCGGGTTATAGACAGTTGCACAGAATACCGTTTTATGGAATTCTATAAGTTCATTTATAGACTTTCTGTAAGCTACAGATCTATAATATTACAGAAATTTAAGAGAATGCCTAGAATCCCAGCATAACACTGTGTCAGTATCTTAGTTTTCACATATATTTTGTAACACTGTATATTTTTTTAATAACAAAATAACATTAATATTACATACCACCATTAAATCAAAATAAATGAAAATTCTGAATTAGACAGAATGGGTGGAGCTAAAAATTTAAATTTAACTCATACAATTCGAAGGTTACCTTGATCTTTAAAAATTAATCTGTACCCATATTTTTGGTTGGCATTGTACCTTGTAACACTGTAAATATCCTGAAAAGTTTTCCCTGGCAAGAAGCAGCTGAAAATATCTGAAAATTTGTTGAAAATATGGCCGGGATGTTGTTTTGAAGTAGCAAATTATATGTTGGAACGTGGAAGCTTCGCCGCAGTGTGAAAGCTAAATAGAGGGGCATATTTCGAGGATAATTAGAGGGCTGTGTGTTCTGCGGGTGTATTAAGACCGCGTTAGAGCCGGTGGTGTCGCCGACATCGTGTTCATAAATATCCAGACGCAGGCGGCATGGCATCATCTCCGCGAAATGAATTCCAGGCTTAATGCGCCAATACTTTCCTGAATTTATCACTAATATATAACGACCGCGCATAATAAAGGATAAAGGCGATTCCTTTTATCCATAAATTCACACAAGTGTCTCATTTTATAACTAAATTTAAATGGGGTTTGGTAATATATTGCCTAAGACTCTTTCAGAGCAAAAGCAAGAGTATGTTTACTCAAAAATATTTGATATCGGCGTTACTGTTTCCTAAAGCAACTTCCTCTGGTTCATTTCTTTGTTAAGCTTTGTCAATATGCGAGGGGGTATTGAAAAGTTTTTAGCCTAGGAGAAATAAGCATTATTTCGGTCAAATACAGTTTTATTTTTCAACATACTTTTAAATCAATACACATTTTCCATCTATACTCCAATAGTTATTTACGTATAGAGGGCCGAAAGAAAGGGTTTACGCCTGCGGACGAAATTTTTTATTCGTCCAAGGGCGTAAACCTCTTTCGGCCTGAGGTACGTACAACGTTTTACGCACAACTGAAACCAAATGAAACGTAATTTTTAATTGCATGACTAAAAGCTTGTTGCTATGTAAAAATATTAGATGGCCAGATGGCTATGTCAAGAAAGATTTAGGCGATCCGTTGTATTGGTAACCATTTGTTTTGTGTAAACAAATAATTCAAAATGTCAAGCATGGAGCTTCACCCTGAATATGATACTGAAATTCCTGAAAAAATTTTGCTAGAAGCTAATGAAGCTTTAGCGGATTTATGTCCTGGTAACTCAAAGGACCGAAATCAAAACGAATACGATGTGTTGCAAGCCTGGTTGACAGAAAAAAATGTGACAATTTTGAACGAAACTGTGTTGCTCACATATTTCAATGAAAAGCTATGGTGATATATCAATATTACTCGTATATATTGTTATTCTATAGATTGTGCTTACTTTTCAGTCTATTATATATAAGAGTTCTTCATTATGGTCCAGCTCGACTGATTATTGGTACTAAAGACCATGATAAACCTGATCTGTCATCTGACATTTCTGCAACTGAAAAAGACAGAAACCAGTTGAATCTCCAGTTGAAGAAATCTTCAGAGACAATTCATTTGGAGGGAATTTCGTTGAATAATATATCCAACTGTATTATAAATATCCACAAATAAAATATTATTTACCGTTATTTTTTTTCATATTTTTTTACGCCCGGCGGGCTTTTGCCTTACACTTTACCGCCCGCAGGGTGTAATCTTTCATTTTCCGCCATGGTAACTAAAATGTAAACAAACAATTACAATACAGTTGTGCGTAAAATCATTAATCTATCCAAAAAGTAGTTGGTGTCTTGCTCTGTAATATAAATTTCTTCACAATTCAATGTTCTGATTGTTTCTTCGTTCCAGAAATATAGTGGTGGATCCACGTATCATCAAAAGTTAAAAATCGATACAAAAAATCCAGCTTGTTTCATTTAAATCGCTCGAACAGGAAAAATCAGTCCTTATCTTTACGTTAAAAAATTTGATGTGGCCAGCACATTACTTTTCGTCAGTTCGGTCAGTTTTATGTATTTTATAAAAATTCCATACAGACAGTTTCTTGCGAAAGACTTTATATTTTCAGTATATTACCTTCCTTCAATTCTATGTATTTTTTACAAATTTCATACATACATTTTTAGAATTTATTCCATATTTGCAGTAAAATTATAATACAAACATGTCAATCGCACTTGACATTAATATCTGTTTATCAGATTTTTTTTATTTACATTAGCTGTTTCCAGTGTTATTGCATAGCTGGTTGCTTTATGAAATTTTATTTCTTTATCATTTTTTAACTCATATCCATCGAATATGAAGTATAAAATGTAATTAAATGGTATAGAGAATAAAATATTCTTTAATGTTTATAAGATTAAATGTGAAAAAATGATATTTAACAGCGTTTTTTCAAGAAAAAATCGTGACACACACACACACACACACACACGCACACATGTACACACGCACACACGCACACACACGCACACACGCATACACGCATACACGCACGCACGCATGCACGCATGCACACACACACACACACACACACACACACACACACACACACACACACACACACACACACACACAAAATGTTAAATTCGTCGTAAAAGCATAATATCTGCAGCATGAGATATTTCAGAAATACTGATACAATTTTGTCATACGGCCATGGAAATAAAACATCAATATCAATGTGACAATAAAATATCACTGCTTAAAATAATTGTTACAGTCATGATTTTCATATAATTATTGTTCATAAACTAGTTTAAATATAATAAAAAAGGTACAAGAGAAAAAAAAATGTTTGTAAAATTGTACTATAGTGGAAATAGTTATTAAAATATCACATATCACCTAGCTGTAGGAACAAGCCTTATATATGACATAATCTCGTGCTGCAGATGTGCTGTTATATGAAATTAAAACATTTTTAATATAAAATTTTACTTTAAACAACTTTTTATTCTTGTAGTTTTGCTCTTCTAAAATTACAAGACTACATAGGAATACTAGATATTTATACACCAAGTGAGTTAAGATAATGTTTATCCATGAAAAGAAAGTTTAAGCCATGAACCCCTAGGACGAGTGGGTTAAATTCATTGTGTGAATAAATATTCTTAACTCACGTGGTTTATACAATATTTTATTCAATTTTACGAAATAATAATAAAAACCATTATAATATTTAATTTTGACAAAATAAAAAACTAATCAATTGGTAGGCTGTGCATGGCAATTCGTTTTTGACAGACGTCAAGTCGTTTATTTATAAATTATAGACAAGCTTTATTTTCTGTCTTTTATGTCGTGAAAAATAATGAAACTTGCTGATATGTCGATAACAACTGTGGTGAGTGTTATTTTCATACCCGATGTTATTTAAAATGCATTATTTTTAGCAGAGTAAATTAAAATTCTGTGAGAGTGATTTCAAATTTTTTAAATTTATTAACAAATAAATAGTTACTTATAGTTGTTGCTATACAGTTAATAATGCCAGTTTAAAACGTCAAAATTGAATAATAGTTATTTATTATATGAGTGTGAAATGTATCATATTAGTCACGAAAGAAAGAGTTTTCTTTAGTGACTAATATACATTCCACACGAGTGTAATACAACGTTTTATCCAACACTGTTTTAAAAACTTCTTAAATCATTTTTATGTTTTCATTCATCGTTAGACACTGACAAGTGACAAGTCAATTATTGATGTAGTATTTTAAATTACAATGTAGCCATTGAATAGTTGTTATGGTTGTTTACATCTCGCTAAGAGAGGTATTGAATTCATGCTAAAAATCGCATATCCAGATTTTAGTGAATAAGCACGTTTTAAGGTCCCTAGAATCCGATTATAACATTTTTACGATGATGTCCGTATGTGTGTGTGGATGTTGGATTCACGATTTCTCAAATACTATAAAACTTAAGACATTTTTAACTACGGATTCCTCAATCTAACAATAATGGGAAGAGTTGATTAAGTTTTGGTAACAATTGGACAACCTGAAGTAGTAGTTACAAGAAAAAAATCATCTAAATATTATTTATCGAAAATTTATGTAACTACTTATATTAAAAAACGTTAAATTCTTCTCTTATATAAAATAATTTTATGTAAAAATTCTCAGATCAAACTACTTCAAGGCACGAAATTCAAATGTTTGTAATTGACACATAAGTCACCGTCAAAAATATTTGTATGCCACTGTCAAAAATATTTGTACATCATTATGAAGATTATGAAAATAAAAAAAGTCAACAACGCAAAAGAATATACGTAAAAAAGAATATAAAAGGAATTTGCGAAAAATGACCAATGTAAAAAAAAAGAAAAGGAAAGTAGAAAAAGAAAATGTGAGGATATTGAAAATAAAGAAAATGTATGTATTGTACATAATTTATAGTAAAATAAATTTTGCAAATATATGTGAGAATTATTTTGTAGTGAGACATGAATATATGTATTTGTATTTAAAAATATTTTTCGTTTTATGCGTACAACCAGGTAAAATATCTGGCGAGAGGTTATGTGCTGGCCACATCAGATTTCTTTATATTGTTATTGAAAAAAATTTGCTGTGATAATTATTGTCTGTCATTGGGAATTATTTGAAAGAAAAATACATTAAATTGAGTGAAAATGAGGACCTTCCTTTAAAACGTATACCGTGTGTCTATCTTAAAGGTGTACATAGGAGATTAACATGGAAAATCAGTATTTTGCAATTTCCTGCTCGCCTAATTATTTTAAGCAAAAACGCGTCAAATAAAAGTTTTAGGGCATAAAATTCTGCATCTAAATCAATAAACAGAATTACCTTTGCATGCTTTGTAACGACAGAAATTAAATATGAAAATGTCGAAAATTACGTTGAAAATATCAACAGCCATGGAATTGAACAAAAAATAAATAATTGCTTGACGTTTTATCATATTGTCAGAAACGTCAAATGAGTTAACTTACGTTGTGAAAGATAAAACGTGAAGCATTTTTTTTTTTGTTCAATTCCATGGCTGTCGATATTTTCAACGTGATTTTCGAGATTTTCATAATTAATTTCTGTCGTTACAAAGCATGTAAAGGTAATTTTGTTTATTGATTTAGATGCAGAATTTTATGCCCTAAAACTTTTATTTGACGCGTTTTTGCTTAACATAATTAGGCGAGCAGGAAATTGCAAAGAACTGATTTCCCATGTTAATCTCCTATGTACACCTTTAAGACAGACACACGGTATATTTAGAAGCACAAGCAGCATTTTTGAATTTAATTCTGAAGTAAGTAATCACTAACTCGTTCCTCCTTTTCGTTGCATCAGCCGTACATGACAGCTGTCATTGTGTCATAAGTAACCTATTTTAGCATAAATGTTAATATTAATTTAAATAAATAAGTTTCATAATGTTAAATTATGTCAACAATAAAATAATTTTGTAAAATTGCTTTTTATTTATATTAGAAAAAACCACAAAAATCAGTAATAAATCCTCCGTGACTACTAAAATATTCTCTTACGGAGTGACTAATATTGTACATTAGTTATTTCAAATAACCATAGTAACAAGTATATTATCAGTCAGTGTTGGACAAAAAATCTTAAGATTGGTGCCGCAAAATTAAATTATATTTTAATAAAATAAACCAAACAAAAAAAGTTATTGTTCGCCGTGGGTGCATTGTACCCCATTTTTTTGCCCGTGGGTGCACCGGGACCGTTGCGTTGCACCCATGTACTCGCCGCCCCTGCATCCAGTATCATTTGATGAACTATTTCGATGCTATCGCTGGTGGTCGCAGTTGTTGGCCATCCTGAACACTCATCATTAACCAAGTTTGTATGAAAATTTAGCTGCTCATCGTTTCACGGTGGCAAATGATGAAGCAGAGTCTCCGTAAATAAAGTCCAACTGGGCTTTAATTCGCACAACTGTATTGTCTTTTAAATACAAGAATTTAATTTTAAACACGTCACAATTTTGGATTTTTCCACTTTAACGCTAAAGTCGACTGACACAAAGAACTCTCAAGCAATAACTAAGCGTCCAAAATGGCTGAAATTTTCAGAAGTATATTTCAAAGCATAAACATTTGTAACACTAGAATAATGTTAAGGCTAAAAATTTATCAATACCCTCTCGTTTATTCGTAGTCTGTCTATAACTTACGATTGTGTGCAGGTATCTCGATCAATTTCTTTCTTTCTTTCTCTATTCTGAGGGCAAAGGGCGTGTGTGTTCTGTCGTCTATAGAGTCCTATGTTTTCTGTCGCATGACTAATTATATAGAAAATTTCTTTGGCTGGGAAAAAATCCCGCAATCAGCGGCTTGAAAGGGTCGCAACTCCCAAGGGCAGACGGACTTTTTACTCTTTCTCTAGAGATTTTCCATTCGTAACTTCACTCATCACACCTCCCACATAAATTACTTTTACACTCCAAGACTCCACTCACTTTATACGAAACGTTCAACAACGCACAACATAATGCAAAAGAAAATATAATTGGTATTGTAACATTGTTGTAATCAATATAAAAAGTCTAGAATACCTACCACTCAAGAATTTTAATTTGATGGTTTATAGTTACAATACAAAAAAATCTGATATGGCCAACACATCACCTCCCGTCAATTCCATGTTTAAAATAGCAATGAGCTTTCGATTGATCGTTTGTGAACAAAATCTAATTTCTCGTTCCAATAAATAGAAAAGTCTATAATACGAAATTTTGGATTATATTCTATCCTCAAAAATCTGTTAAAATAAAAAAAAAATATATCATCACGGCTTATTACCCATTGCTGGATGTGCCAATCTGCTTTGTACACAGATGCGGTAATGATGAAATATTTGCACCGTGCGGGCGCTTACCAGGCGTCACCTCACGGGCACTCATTGCTGGCGTGGAGAGTGCACCACAGGGGTCAATTTTGTGCCGGCGTCGGTCGAGATCGAACCCGGTTCCCCAGATTCGCGACCCTGACACTCAGGCACACGGCCACGAGACCCCATAAGAAAATCTGTTAAGAGCTCCAAATTAAGTACCACTTCCGGTATAGTCAAAATCGAGTTTTAAATACCAAATTTGGTTTTGGATCATGTTTTAGTATATTTTTTCAAGAAAATCTGTTTATAGCTTTCTGTAAAGTAGTACTTCCGATTTATCAATTTTAGAAAAAAATCTAATCTCATTAATATAAAAGTCTTCAATACCAAATTTGAAAAGTTTTGGATTGTATCAATATATTTTTCACGAAAATATGTTCAGAACTTCAAATAAAGTATCACTTCTGGTTTATCAATTTTAGCCAAAATAAAATATGTTATTATCGAATTTTTGGCACGATTACATTACCTCCCTTACCTACGGTATGACGGGAGGTAAAAACAACTAAATTCCACATAAATTAGGGCGCGGAGAACAATATTTATAATTAATGATTTTTGGTATTTTTATTGAAAAAAGTAAGGCTAAATTCCTATAAAACGAATGTAACCACCCGAGTTTCGTCAAATTGAGTTGTACCGTAAGTTACGATTACATTAAAGCATTTTTTTAGAATTGGCAAACAAAAATGACATTTTAACAAAAATTGCTTAAAAAACTAATTATCATTTTGGCGCGAAATACCTACTTATAAAATGCATGCAATCACCTGAATTTCGACAAATTGAGTTCTGTGCGTTAGGTTATGTTACGATCAAGTATTTTTATTAAAATTTGCGAGCGAAGAAGTCAGCATTTTAATAAGTGGGTACAGCCTTTAGGGTAGGTAAATTCTGACATTATATATATATATATATATATATATATATATATATATATATATATATATATATATATATATATATATATATATTAGTTAAAAAGAAGACATTGTAACAAAAAATTCTTATTTCAAGGGTGGTGGTGGTGGTAGATTTTCTAATCCAGCCAAAAAAATAAAAATACAATAAAAATATTTCATCACGGCATCTTACCCATTGTTGGATATGCCATTCTGCTTTTATTCGACGATTTCGGTAATCATAATATATATGCACTTCACGGGCTCCAAAAGCTGTTGTGGAAAGAGCACCCACCGCTTCTACGTATGAAATAACACCCTGAATATAAAATATATACCTACTGTAGTCTTGAGGATTTACAACCGCTACTCTTTATAAAGTTGTCTCTTGCATTTTCTGATGTCTACATCGGATAAATATTTAATTTTCTCTCGAGTTTTAAAATGAAAGTTTCTGTATTGAATTTTTTGAAGAATATAAATCGTGAAAATATTGAAAACAAGAAGAAGAACAAATAGAATGAAATGAGTTGATAAATATTTTGCGGAGCGCAGTGGAGGAATTTTTATTTTTCGACAAACATAAGTCATGTGAGCTTAAGTAGATACTTGTGAGTGCTGTGTTACGGGACGGGAAAAACACAATGATAAAGTAACGTACCCCAGTTCTGTTCTGCGCTGCGGTCACACGGCAATATCTAACTGGAAACCTGCAACCGGGATGCGTAAACACAAACACTACATATAAAACAGGACAATTTCTTAAGAAGTATCCAATAAATGATATATCATTTTCAATAGTTATTTATCTGCCATTTGAAATTAAGTTAGGAAGTTCTAGGCAATGAAAAAGCAGATGAGTTCCTAAAAAGGAGGCCAAATTACTGTTTTACGAGCCCAAACCTTATTGTGCACTCTTGAAATAGTATATTAAGTATTAAGAACGGTAGGACAGTTTACCGATCGAAGAAAATGTTTGGGGATTGAGCGAAGCGAAGGTCCCAATTTTGTCTGAGATCGGTAATTCCTTAACGTTCGTGATACTTATACTATTTTTTGCACGATCGACGCACAAAATTTAAAATAAAAATAAGATTTGAAAATTATTATTTTTTATTTGTCATTTTTGAAGTAAGCTTTGATTTTTGTTTTTATATATTTACCGTCTCGCCTCCTGAACGGTAATGAAGCACATCACTTACCGACGTGAGTCATATCACTTACCGTTCAGTAATTTGTAAATAAGACATACTGTCTTGGAAACACTATCGATATAGAAAATAACCCGATCGTGCAGAAAGCCATATAAAGACGGAATTCAAAAATCATCATCATTACCGAAATCTGTGTATAAAGCACATTAGCACATCTAGCAATAGACCTTGATGATAAATTTATATTTATTCATTTATTTAATTCAAAAATTTGGAGGAGTCAGCCATATTATTGGAGAGACAGTCCGGGCTTTAGACAGACGGAGAAATCCAATTCACTCTCGTTGCCAAACGCCAAAGAGCTATTAACTCAAAAAAGGACCTTAGACCATAAGACCTATTATAATTCAAGTTGGCGTTCACTGGACGCCATAGTTGGTGCTTTTCGATTGTGCTGTCACCTAGTGAAATATGTCAGAAGTACGTCCGTGACATCATAATCGGCGAACATGCGAAAATTCCATGATATTTATCGCTTGGTCCGTAGCAGGTGCAAAGCGTCATGGCGTATTCGCCAAGCCAACATCACATGTTTTGAGGCGGCATTCGTCATTGTAATTGAGTATTTTGCGAATTAATGTTATTGCTATTTTTATTTGTATTTTATATATTTAATTAGTATAGGTTAGTTATCTTTAGTTTTAGAATTATATTCAATTCGGTTTCTTTTTTTTTTGTTTTATTTTATATGTTGTTTCATATTTACTATGTATTCATGAAGTTTTTTTTTTGTTCATTTGAACAGGTAAGTCATAAATACTCTTAAGAAAATTCAAATTCATATATTCAACAAGTAGTGTTACCAACATTTGGTTCTAATGCATGTCAATACATACATACAAAATCCCTACAAGCTCCATTTGGACTTGACATCACTCATAGGCGCTTGTCAAAAGCTGCCATGACATGCACTACGAATTATAGTTGGTCTCCATGACAGCTATCTTTACTAGTACTATCTGTATAAGACTGGTATAGCTGAAAACTGTATCTGTCGACTCTGGGAAGAAGAGGACGAATAAACTTCGGAACACATTGTTGTCAATGTCCAGTTGTGGCCGTATCTAGGTAGAAGGTAACTCGCGGCAAATAACATCGGGAAACTAACTCTTGGAGCAGTAACTGGCTCCTTGAGAACTGAAAAATGTCGCAGTGACAAAAGTGGTTAGCGCTTAAAGCCCTCAACAATAAGTTAGGTAGACATTGCTGTTAAGAAAATAATTGAAAAAGGACCCCTAATGGAATAATTGAAAATAAGATCTTCAGATATTAATAGAATCATATCACCTGCATTTAAAAAAATTGTCATTCGTTTTTTGGCACATCAGTTTTCTGATTTCCAAAAAAACTGAACGTGTAATATTTTGCCAAAAACATTTAAAAGGGATTATCGAAAGGTTTATTGAGATCTTTCTATTGTTAGAGAAATATATTTTGTTGCAGGTACAAAGCGAGCGGCATTCTATAAGAACCCTAATAAAAATATATCATTTTATTTATTTATATTTTTAAATGTTCGTCTTTTACGCTTATCCACATGTTCATATTTTTCTTCAATTGAACCATTCTAGTTCTGAAGAAGACCGAAGCACTGTTACTTCTTGTTCTATCTCCAAAAATATATCTAATTTCTCGGGTGGGTTTATTTGCCGCACCACCCCTGACAAAAATCCAATACCCTTGCAATTTTGATTTGTTGCCCCCGCTCATTTTGAAATGAAGTATAGAGCTATGTTATGGTATAATGAAAAATAAATTGGAAAATTTGCAACTAGGTACCCTATTAGTGAAGAAAATATTTTAAGCAGATTCGTTTTGCAATTATTTATTGTCTTATCTTATTTTCTTATAGATGTATGAGAGTAGTAGTGTTTGTATTTTCTCGTCGTTGACTGGGCGCAAACATAACTGCACGTTTGCTTGGCTCTGGGCTTCAATTTTCTCGTGAGGTATATTTATTTTCGGTCCCAAGGTGCCGCACGCATTAAATTGTCGAGACCAAGAAGAATATTCGAACGTCACAAGTTTCACCAGTGGATAAATAACAAGTAGTAACTATGATGCACTCTTCAACAACTGGTAAATCTTTTCAACGAATTGGCGCACCCAGAATTGGGCAATAAATTATGAATAGTTATATAGTGGATTCGGAATTTATTGCTTTTCTAATTATTTTAGGTAAAAATTGTTCAAATAAAAGTTATAGAAATGTTTGTTATATTCAATTATTCAAAATCAGAAACATTTCAGCTGGGGCGCTCAATTACAGGATGTCCGGATTTCGAAAACTTCCATTGGGATCTCGGGAACTATAAGAGATGCAACTTCAGTTATATGGAACATGTGGTACGCCTTTGGGAGGCCATCTTAGATGTGCTATTGTGTTGCCAAAAATTCTCATAGGTTACTTGATAATGGGGGAGTACTGAAGATGGTCGATTTTTTTCATTTCGAAATTATTTCTAAACTATCAGTAATCGAGAAAAATGTTTCAAATAGAAAAGTTAGATAATTTTATTGTCTATTCAGTGGTGTACGAAAATAATTTTTCTATCGGCAAATCTAAGATGGCCTTCCAAAGACGCACCACATGTCCCGTACAACTGAAGTTGTTTCTCTTATAGTTCCCGAGATTTCAATGGTGTTTTTCGAAATCCGGACACTCAGCTGAAATGTTTCTGATTTTGAATAATTGTATATAATATTGGTGGGTTTAGAAGTTTTAACGATATTCTCGCTTCATTGACTCGACTAGAATCGAATATCAAATTTTTGAAACGCAAATGTAACACTCTAACAACGATTATTTATAATCAATTTATTTTTGCGTAATTATTGATATTTATGATTGCAATCAAATTTCCTTTATTATAATCAAAAATTTCTGTTGTAATTAAAATAAATACATACAATACAAGAACAATTATTATAATCAAATATTTTGTGTGATTGATCAATTTCTTTGCTGGAATCACATTCTCATTATTGTTATCAAGCATTTCTTTGTTACAATTAAAAACTTTTTTTTTTTAAAAAACAGCCATCTTAGGCTTCAGCCTACTTTGCAAAATTAAAGACAAAAATAAAAAGCCCTGGATGAATACCTTTTTCTCATTTTTGCCAGTCTCATCCTTCAACTTCTTCGAAGAGTATTACATCTATAATTATACAAATCAGAAATTGTTTATTATAATTTATTCAAAAAATGTTTTATTAAAATAAATGCATGAGAAAATCTCTTAAATTTCGACACTTTCTTCTTTTTGCACTTAAATACAAACCACCTTTTTTGCTCTGTTTCTTAGTCATTTTACTTTATTATCGAATATATTTTCACTACACAAAATTAAATTATGAAACACTGTGCAATAGTAAATAAATTCACTCTTCTACTTTTACTATTGAATGTACTGGGGTGGAGCTAAGTTAGTTCATCATAGATGTCAGCAGTTTCGGTGCGTTTCTCAAGTATTATTTGCGTAAAATGTACGTTTAGTTTTTCCATTAAAATTGCAATAAATATAGCGATATTTATAAAACAATTATAATTTTCTGGAAGAAAATGAATTTCTTTAACTATGTCTAATAACAATTTTTTAAAATTGGAGTTTAATAATAGTGAAAAATAACTTAAATATAGGCATATTTTAACTGCATATAAATAATTATTAACACATAATTTAAAAAATCTGATGTGGCCAGCACATTACCTTCCGTCAGTTATATGAGGTATTTACGAAAATTCTACCGGTGAACTGTTACCGGTAAACAGCTTATTATCAGGTTATAGCTACCGGAATCGATATTTTATGAACGTAAGTGGTAAACAGGGTAGATCCATAACCTATGAAAAAATTTGAAAATTTAAATCAGGTTAGAAATTTGACGTAGTTAACAAACTGAGCAGAGTCATACTTTGAACAAATTTCCACTTCTAACGCGTGCACTTCGCTTTGCATCACTACCTTTTTTTTGAGATTAGATTCTTCATGAATCCGGTAGATGGATCTGGTAGATATTGTACAATTTTCGAACACGGTAACTTTTTACCAGTCGTGTTTTCGAACACAGTCGGTAGATGCGGTATCTACCGGTAGAATTTTCGTCGTAAATGCCTATGTATTTTCTATAAAATAGTATATAGAAAGTTTCTTGTAAAAGATTCTAAATTTCTTATACGTACATTACCTGTCGACAGTTGTATGTACTTTATACAAATTCCATACAGAAAGTTTCGAGCAAAAAATCCTAAATTTCCAGTAAAATTAGGCATTTACGAAAATTGTACCGGTAAACTGTCACCGGTATATATCGGTAAACAGCTGTTTACCAGGTTACAGCTACCGGAATCAATATTTTAAGAACGCAAGTGGTAAACAGGGTAGATTTCTAACCTATGAAAAATATTTGAAACTTTGAGACAGATTTGAAATTTCACGTAGTTAACAAACTGAGCACAGTGCTACTTCCGATTCCAACATTGAAGACATTTTCACTTTAAACGCGTGCGCTTCGCTTGGCATTACTACATTTTTGAGGTTAGATCTTTCATTTACCGGCTGAATTACTCGATCCACAAATCATGGATCCGGTAGATGGATCTGGTAGATATGGTACAATTTTCGAACTCGGTAACTATTAACCACTCGTGTTTCAGAACGCGATCGGTAGATGCGGTATCTACAGGTAGAATTTTCGTAAATGCCTAATATAATATAACACAAATATACTACGAATATGTCAATTGACACTGACATCTTTCAATCAGAATTTTCATAATATAGTAGCTGTTTTCATAGCTATGTCTACTTTATAAAATTTAATTTCTTTATAATTTTGTAACTCTATATCCATTTAATATTAAGTATAAAATGCAGTCAAATCATATAGAGTATACAATGATCTTTAATATTTATAATAACATTAAATGTGAAAAAATGATATTTAACATCGTTTTTTCAAGAAAAACTGTTAAAATCTTCAAATAAGGGTACTTCCGGTAGAACAATTATAACCAAAATCTAATCAGCTCTTCATATGGATGCAGCGAAGAGGAATACGAAAGAATTATAATTTTTGGTATTGGAGTATTAGAGTTATCGTAGACGAAAATTTTGTTACACACACATATCCACACACACACACACACACACACACACACACACACACACGCGCACACATACACACACACACACACACACACGCGCACACATACACACACACACACACACACACACACACACACGCGCGCACACACACACGCACACGCACACGCACACGCACACGCACACGCACACGCACACGCACACGCACACGCACACGCACACGCACACGCACACGCACACGCACACGCACACGCACACGCACACGCACACGCACACGCACACGCACACGCACACGCACACGCACACGCACACGCACACGCACACACACACACATACACATACACACACACACACATCATCGTAAAAATAGTAAAATCGTATTCTAGGGACCCTAAAACGTGCTTATTCATCAAAAACTCACCACCGAATTTTTTGACCAAAGACAATACCTTCCTTACCTAAAGGTGACGGAAGGTAAAAATATATATTAGAGAAAGGAAGAGAACAACTTAAACTATCCAATAACATTTTATTTTTTATGAAAATTTTAAGTTTCAAGTAAATTTTATTGGGAAAACGATGCACCCTTTCTGTCTATTCTAACTGCTAGTAGTCAACCGCCCTAAAATTAGGCATCACTAAGATAGTTGTTAAACATACACGTAACAACTGAGAGTTAATAACGATTTTTAGCACCTCTTGTAACAACTGTCATTCAAATGGTATTCAGTAAATACATAATTAACGACATTGTTAAAATCGGTCGTTGTGAAAGATTGTTGTTAAATTTAGCAGTGTAGTTATTAACAACTGAGTTAAAAGACATGCCGATTCTCAATATTTATACATATTTCTTCTCTATTGACAACGAAAAGATTGTGATTAGTTTGATGTTTGAGTTTCTAATGAGTGATAAGGAAATTCGGGCCATAAGATGTTCCATGGAACAATATTCTCTAATGGTAGATTACAATTTTGAACATAGAAAGATGATTTTGGGCAAATTAAATGACGTAAAGCAAGTTTTGTATTTCATATCCGCTAGTTAGATATTTTGCAAATCGTTGGTTAACTTCTCGGAATTTGAAATTTTGTCCTGTAATTTCTTTATAAGACTTATAATAGCCAGATGTAGAAATTACCTGTATGTGTTTAGGAGAATCTAATGAAGTTTTCCAGTTTAGTATACGTGTTTATTCAATTCCTATGGTTGAATGCGATCAATTTCGAAATTTCATGTCATTATAACCAGCAACTAGAAGTTAAGCAGTAAAAATAATAGAAATTTTACATTGTTAAAGTTGAAGTAGGTGTTTAAATTTAAATGTGTAAGACAAATTAAAATAAACTACAAAATGAGTCAAATGGAGAGAATCTGAAAATTTGTTCTATATTAAGATATTAGGAATTAAAACATTTAAATTTGGAATGTAAATCTTTCATCTTGTGACATGAGACCTTTGAGCATATACTGATTCAGTATGCTCGAAGTATTATACCATCCAATTCACAAATTAAATCATGAACGACACGTTGCTCAGTTTGAATACCTGTAAATATTTTTTTACCAATTTTGAGAATGGATTACTCGCAAATTTCTTTGCATAAATCTAAAATCTTGTCTAACGGTCTGATTCAAGTGACACTTGTTTATAAAACAATATTATATACGAAACAATTATTATTTTGAACACAATAAATTATAATATCTATTGAAATTCACGTGAACATTGATTCTGAAACAATATTGTATACAAAACAATAATTGAATTGTCAAAAATTTATTGTAAACTATACAATTTTTGATATTCAGATGATCAAAATTACATTGTATAGAAAACAATAATTGTTTTCTAATATTGTAATCTGAACAAGGAACTCAGCTACTTGTTCCGAAAACAATAAATTTAAAAATATTATTTAATTTGTGAATAATGATTTATAAAAATTTAATTATGCTAATTATGATATTATTAATGCCGAAAAGAGCAATGGAACTTTTCAATTTAAAGAGATAGAAGATATGCGCAATGGGGATCTGCGCATAATAAGAACAACCGAGATCTATGGCGTTTGTTTCTAAGAAATTTAGACCTAAAATGTAAGAATATGTCAGATAACTTTAAAAAATCTTATCGAAATAAGTTACAAAAGCTTTTATTGAAGTTAAAATGTCTAACGATGCAAATTTTCACTGAAAATACAGGTATACTACAATATTTTTGACGTTTCGTTTAAGAGCCCAACTGGCAGTTGTTCGCGCTATTTTCTTACTATTTGCAGCGATAGAAAGAGATAGCCGTTAAATTGAAAAGGTCCATTATGAGATTTTGAAATAATATATAGCCTATATGCAATCTACACCAATAAATTATTTTAGATAATTAAAAAATATTTAAAGAGTAAAAATGATTCTTTATTCTAGCGAAAAGCAACTTCTAGAAACATAAAGTTTCATCTCGGTTGAATTAACCAAATCGAGATCTGTTTTTATAACAATAAAACTATCTTATTGAACTGTCTATTCTTTATTCACTTATAAATATTACATTTATTCATCAAAGAAGTTATTTTAAAGGTATTGGTGTTAAACAGTTATTTTTCATAAACCAGTTATTAGTTAGCGGATGCTTACATCTAGTAAAAATGTAATTATTGATTACTTTTTTAATTTCAACAAATTTCTACTTTATGATGATCAACAGATAGAAATACAAACGTAAATGTACTTTTTCAGCGGATTCCGAAAATGAGAATATATTTATCGTTAATACTATTATTAGTTTTTAAGATTCATGAATACACATATATATGTATTTCACGAATTTAATAATATAATAAGTACTATTTCTTGTCATAGGTACCTAAAACATATTCTGAAGTTAAAGTTGTTGTTGTACCTGATTTTAAATATTCTTGTACATAATCTGCTATTGCGTCTTTAATACTATCTTCTTTCTTTAATGTATGCGAAGATATACCATAATACCATTAATAATAAATATAATAATCTTTTGGATTTAGGAAATGTCACTAATGTCAAAAATTAAAGAAATGTCAAATAAGGAAACTGACTAAGTTCATATTTGTATACATTACAATACAATAAATTGCATGCAGACCGTTTACAAAGGAGTCACGTGAATACGAATTTTATGCAATATTTTAAACTACATTGTTTTCAATATTGTATGCGAAACATTATTGTTTTGTAAACAAGTGTCACGAGAATCAAGCTGTAAAATATGTATATAATTATTGCTATTAGTCATGTAAGTATTGTATTGTGAATTGCCCGCCGTCGCCGCCACTGTTACCGCCTCTGTCCCCGTCGGTGTCGCCGCCGCTGTCGCAAGGACGAGCGAGTGTCTATTGTTAGCGATGACGCAAGCGACTGGTCGGAGCCTGCTTAATTACGCGGTTGATGTAACCTATTGTGTTTTATCTAGAAGTGTTCCAGTGAGTTCTGGAATTTTCGGCTAGGGTATATAAGCACCGTTAGCGAAGGCACTGGACAGTCTGATATAAATAAGCGTTGCGTGCTAAACATTTGGTGATATAAACAGATAGTCGACGAGTGCTAAACATAAATAAATATAGTTGTATAAATAAATAAGTGAGCTGAGCTATATATTGTTTAAATAAATAATCTTAGTGTTTAAGTGTCTTATAATATTCTGAGTCATAATTAGTCTTTAATATTTGTTTAATCGTAGTGTTCGTTATATTTATCATCTTTAATTATATTTAATATCTATTTATTGTTATAATAAACTTTTATTTTAATTAATAATAAGTGTCTAATATTTACACTTCACCCAGATAAATAAAAACGTTACAGTATATATTAGTCTATGAATAGTTAACTTTTGCTGCCGTCCCTCTAATTCCAATAAAAGTTTATTTCCTAACAAAATTTTTTCAAGAAATACCATTTACCAACGATTGTTCAATTCTAACAACAGGAGAAATGCAGTTGCTAGATTGACAACTCCACGTAACGACAAGTTGTTAAATTTTAACTTGATGTAATAGTGCATTGAGATTTTGAACTCAGCAACTGCCATTCAATTTAACAACTAAAAACAGTTGTTAATTTTTACAACTTTGCTTAGTGAATTAGGCCGATTAGGTACGAAAATATTGAAAATCACCCCAAAGATACCGGAATTAGCTATGGAACTAAACATAAATTAACAAATGTTTGACGTTTCACCTGGCAAGTTAGGTTAATATTACGTATTGTTTGTAAGATCTGTTCAAGTGAACAATTATTTATTAATTTAAATAAATAATTTTTTTATAGACTGGCGGATTTGTAGCCCAGCCGTGGTGTAGTTGGTAACACGCAACAGTACAAATGTTGAGATCGTGGGTTCAAATCCCGCCGGCTAGCATTCTTTTCTTTCTTTCCTTGATTTAAAAAATCAGATAAAATATACATTCATCTTAATCTACTATTTGCAATACATTCCTGATAAGGTTGTGCGAATGTTTGACAATTCACAGGTGTTTAAACGTAGTGGTAGTTTAGATATACCCCACACCTAATATGTGATGCGGGTCTCTTACTCAAGTCTATGAGAATATAACTTAAGAAAAGATTGTATAGACTGGCGGATTTGTAGTCCAGCCGTGGTGTAGTTGGTAACACGCAACAGTACAAATGTTGGGATCGTGGGTTCAAATCCCGCCGACTAGCATTCTTTTCTGTCTTCGCTTGATTTAAAAAATCAAATAAAATATACATTCATCTTAATCTACTATTAATAATTTTTCACTTTAACAAAAATTACAAATAATAAATAATAACGTCCGACTATAATTTTTAATATTCTACGGATTACAGAACAGAAAGTTTTAATAAAATTTACGGAGTAGGGAGGCTATGAATGCTTCTGCTTGTTTTTTAGGCTTTATCCTAGTATCAATATCATTTTATTGACAACATTACCATAGCAACAACTCATAAGACGCTCTAGGGTGTTTTTTTGGAATATAACAGCCCTGAAAGCAGGATTGTTATGATAATAATAACATACCAGTCGGACGTTAAATAAATTAACCAAGCCTGACAGATAAATCGCTTAACATTTATTAATTTCTTGTTTCAATTCCACGGCTATCGCTATTTTAGTGTGATTTTCATTTTCATATCTCATTTATGCCGTTATAGAGCAAGCAAAATTAATTTTACTCATTGATTCAAATACATCTCTACAACTTATATTTGAAGATTTTTAACGTAAAATAATTAAGGCAGCAGGAAATTACGATTATATGATTCTACATGTTAAAGTCGTATGTTCCGTTGTCTTGGCTAATACCCTATAGGTAAATAACTAAACCCAGTAATGAGTATTATGGTTGTGGATTGTGATTTTTTGTCGGTAGTGATTGTGTGAGCCTGCGAGCTCCTTACGGCAGTTGTAAAGTTGTTGGAAGCATTTGAATTGGTAATGTGTTTATATGCTGCCCCAGGACAACATTTCCATAAAATTTGTAACCGCCAATCGATAGGAAGAAGAGGAAGGGCGAAGGACAATGCACTCCTAGAAGGATCTAATTGCTACACGAGGAGACATAAGAGCTTACAGCGTTCCTAAGATAACTATCCCATTAGGAGGACCAATTGATTGACTTGATTAAGACAATGTACAAGTTGTTCTTCGTGTAGGAGCTTGTAGATCCTGAAGACTATGATGCATATTTATATTACGGATATTTTTTAATCCTTAGATGCGGTGGATGAGTGCGTAAAGAGGAATGGAACCCCTGCGTACGAATATGAAGCGTAAATTCAAAAAAAATGTTCTTATTCTAGACCTATTAACATTTTAAAAAATTTAACATTAGACGAACATACTTCAAATATGAACCAGCATTTTAAAAAAAGATTTATTGAAATCTATTAGTATTTGACTTTGAACGGAATTTTTTCCTACAAAATCAAAGTCAAATACTATTAGATTTCAATAATACTTTTTTCTAAGTGTAGGTTCATATTAGAAGTATGTTCGTCTTATGTTGATTTTTTAAAAATATTAATAGTTCTAGTACAGGAACACTTTATTTGAATTTTCGCTTCATATTTAGTAGGCACGGATTCCATTTCTCTTAAAGCGCGTGTTCACTGCGAATTATAGTTAGACTTTAAAATGTGACATAATATTCATGAACATAATTTTCTGAAATTAGTGGTGGATCCCAGTATTTTTTCGGTCAAATTCAGTTTTATTTTTAAATAGACTCCAGCTTATTTCACTTAAATCGCTCCAACAAGACCTTGTAAATATTCATTCCACTGCATATTCTGGTTCAAAGCAAGTCACGTTTCTCATGCTCAAATTCTTCAAGTAATGACAAATCCGTTGCTTAAAATCGATGCAAAAATCCATCTTGTTTCACTTAAAACAGGGCCTTGGAAATATTTATTCGACGGCACTTATGGTCCAAAGTAAGTCACCTCTGTCATGCTGTGCTCATTTCTTCATGTAATACTTATACCAGGTGTCTTAGGTCGACCGACACATAGGATATTAACATGTCAAATCAGTTAATTGTGGATAGTATCTCCCCAGTTGAAAATTAATGTAATTATTGGGGTATACTGATTCTATGGATCCCAGTGCGAATTAGTAAATTTAAATGTGTTACATCAGAAAAAAATAAGGAAATTTGTAGAATTTCCAGGATTGTTGTTCATATCCCGGAAAAAATAGTTACCAAGTAACAGCTTAAATAGCATAGTCGTTGCGTGTGCGCTTGGTAATAAAAAAAAACTCGAAGAGATTGGGTTCGGAAACAACCAGCAGCAAAATTTAATTTTTAATTTTTGCTTCTCATAATAATTTTTATTGTTAATATATTTTTGATTTTTTGTTGAAATTTAATAAAACGGATACGTTTTTTTATTATAAATATTTATTGTAACTATTTAACTGTATGTTGTAATGAATGTGATTCAGATTTAACGAAATAGGTACGTATTATTTATGCTTTAAATAATGTTTATATTTTATTAAAAGTCAATAAAAGATTAAAAACATTAATAATAAAGTGTATTGTAATGGATTTCTCGGTGGTTGTAGGGCGGAGGTTGTATACAAAGGACAAAACTCTCATTGATGTTAATTTTATTTAAATTCCAATATTTCGTGGTTATTTTACCACTTCATCAGGGAAAAAAATAGTTTTAACTTGATTGAAAATTTACTAACATCGAGAAACTAAATTTTAACCAAGAATATTTGTCTCCATGTGCACATGGAATATGAATAACTGTATTTGTTTAAAATTATTTGTTTTAAAAAAATAATACTCGTATGTGTATTTTTATAAAATTAACGTGCATTTAGCTGAAATATGAGATGTTTCTCGATGTTAGTAAATTTTCAATCAAGTTAAAACTATTTTTTCCCCTGATGAAGTAGTGAAATATCCACGAAATATTGGAATTTAAATAAAATTAACATCAATGAGAGTTTTGTATAAAACCTCCGACCTACAACTACCGAGAAATCCATTACAATACATTTTATCATTCAACAAGTCGGTGTTACTTCTTTCTAACATTAATAATAAAACTTATTTTGAATAGTAAAAATTAAATTTTGCTGCTGGCTGGATCCGAATCAAGTCTCTCTGAGCTTTGTTTATTACCAAGCGCACACGCTAGCACTATGTTATTTGTACTCTTACTTAGTAACCATTTATCGGTATCCGAAAAATAATCCTGCAAATTCTACAAATTTTCTAATTTCTAATTTCAACTGTAATCCGTAGAACTAATATCCTCCAAGGAGTATACAAAATTTCAGCTTAATATCTTATACTGGGGAGATACTATTCACAATTAACTGATTTCACATGTTAATCTCGCATGTGTTTTTTTCGGCCTAAGACACCCGGTATATGATAAACTTTGATTCTACGGTCATCTAGTCAGTATCATTTGTTCATTTGGTGAATTTTTTCACGGTGGTAAATTACGAATCAGAGTCCCCGCAAACAGCGTCCAACTCAGTTTTTAACCTATGTTGCTCCTTCCCATGTTTTTTTGCGTAGAGTAAAATTCTTATCACAATCTCAATGATATATTTCAGTTTTCATAATGAGTATCATAACAATGCACACAGACTTTATGTAACTGGAAGCCAGCATATTAAATGCTACACTTTTCTGTTATCTGTTGAAACAGGACGGAAAATTACACATCAGAAAAATAATTTCCAGAGTCAAGGTGCATTTGAGTATATGTTTGATTTTTAATGTTTCCTTCAAGCGAAAAATAATAGCTTAGAATAAAGTTGAGAAGCAAGATAGGCGTTAATGTTTACTGTACACGCGACTACAGATTTTCTGTCCGCGCATACAATAGGGATATTTAGAGGGCAGGGGTGCCAACATTCATCACCAGGGGATGAAATAACTCCCTTAGTACAAGATACACACACCCCACATCCTGCAAAATAGTTACTGCTATGCTAAATCTTGTATACGATTTAACTTTATTTTTTTACCTCCCGTCATACCGTAGGTAAGTTTTCAGTGAATAAGCACGAGTTAGGGTCCCTACAACACGTTTTTACTATTTTTACGATGCTGTGTGTGTGTGTGAGCGTGCGCGGGCGCGTGTGTGCGTGCATGCGTGCGTGCGTGCATGCGTGCGTGCGTGTGTGTGCGTGCGTGCGTGTGTGTGACGATTTTTTCGTCCACGATAACTCTTATAACAAATTTCCAAATATTTCTATTTTCCGTATTTAAGTTTGCTGCATTCATATAGAGTCGATTAGATTTTGGGTAAAATTGGATAACCGGAAGTGATATTTTACAAGAAGCCCATAATAATTTTTAATGAAAAACTTTTCAATTTTAGTATTTAAGACTTTTATATCAAGGGGAACAACATATTAGATTTTGGCTAAAATTAATAAACCAGAAGTGATACTTTACTTAGCTCCGAACTGAAAAATATATTATGATATACTCCAAAACCTGACAAATTTAGTATTTAAGACTTTTATATAAAGGAAAGTAACATGTTAGGTTTTAATTAACATTGATAAACCGGAAGTGATACTTTATTTGAAGCTCTGAACAGATTTTCGTAAAAAATAAATTGATACTATCCAAAACTATTCAAATTTGGTATTTAAAACTTTTATATTACTGAGAACGACATATTAGATGTTTTCTAAAATTGATAAACCGGAAGTACTACTTTACAGGAAGCTATAAAACACTTTCTTGAAAATATATATTAAAACATGATTCAAAACTTGTCAAATTTGGTATTTAAAACTCGTGTATAATTTGAAATAATAGATTTTGACTATCCCTATATGATAAACCGGAAGTGGTACTTAATTTGGAGCTCTCAACAGATTTTAGAAGAAAAAACATAATAAAGTATAATCTAAAATTTGGTATTACAGACTTTTCTATTTACTGGAACAACAAATTAGATTTTGTTTACAAACGATCAACCGAAAGTGCTAGTTTACTTAAAGCTCATTGCTATTTCAAACATGGACTTAACGGGAGGTCATGTGTTGGCCACTTCAGATTTTTTTAAATGTGATTTAAGATTTTAGCTGCGCCCATTCTGTCAAATTCAGTAGTGTCGTTGTGTCGTTTACGTAGTTTCATACTTAGTACATAAAATACTATATTATTATTTTTTATTATACAGGGTGGTGACTCGTACACTCGAACAGAACTTTAACATGTAAAATCATACTTTTGTAATTTCCTGCTTCCCTAATTATTTAAGTGAAAAAGCTTCAAATAAAAGTTGTGGAACATAAAATTGTGCATCAATCAATAAACAAAATTAATTTTACAGCGCCCCAAAAATATTTTTGAGTTGATTTTCAACATTATCATACCTAATTTCTGCGTTACAAAGCTTGTAATAGTATATTACATCCGAGGTGGGAGATATTTTATTACAGCCGAGGGCTTATGTATATTACCGCGAGGCGAAGCCCTCGAGGTGTGATAAAGCGCGAGGTTGTGATGAAACTCCCACCTTTTTTTAAATCATCCTTTTTTTAAATCAATAAATTTTTTTTCAAACGTCGTAGAAATGGCATTTTTTGTGACTTGATTCACAAGGTAGAAGTATCCATAGAAACTACATAGAATTAGCGAATAAAAAGAAAAGTAGTGCGTTTGAAAAAAAATTAATGTATCATTCGGAATAAAAGTATATGCGTGCCTCGCATGCAATTGTCCGACTCGCTTCTCTCGTCGTGCAAACTTCCATGCTCGCCACACAAAGTATCACTTTTACTCTTTGATTTATTTTAATAGCATATTGTGTATATATACTATTAAAATAAATCAATGAGTTATAACCTTTAATTTTATTAATATTTTTGACGGCTCTCTTAAAATTTGTTTAGCCTACTTAATTTTAGGGATCTATGGCGATGATGATAGGCAACCCGTACATAAACATTTCCAACACGTGGGGTGAAATCGTTTTTAATCATTTCCAACCCAAGAAATTGTCATTGCAGTTAGGAATGACGTATTTCCGAATCTCTAAAAGGTTAGGAATCGACATATTATTATAACGATTGTGAATAATTTTTTACTGAGTGCACACTTTTTTGCACTTACTACGATCGTCAGTTCTTTCCAGTGCAGTCTGTCATCTGTCAAATACATATATGTTGAGTTGTAAAAAGTGTCTGTTATGTAAAAAAAAAAAAATATTTTCACAATCCGAATCTTGTGTAGTGATGTCCATAGCTACATAATCTCTATATTGAAAGCGACAACTAACAAACTTGCGCTGAACTTTTACGACATGTTTCATTTAAAATGCACTAATCATGTGTTGTAATATCAACTAGTGCCGGGCAGTGAGTGCAAAATAAATTAAACACGCAATTAGTCGAAACAGTAATGAATTTTTGAAAGACAAGCGTGTTACATGTATCCTTATCGCGCGCCTTTTTTGTCAATGCAAATAAGAGAGAGATAAATGTATTCCAATTTGTTAATTCGCTAATGATAACGATGTCCATGATTCTTGATTAGATCGAAAATTAAACTGTACCTGGTATCTACTATAATTAACACATTGATTACAACAATGTCTATTGACTATGACAACAATGAAAACCATTGAACCTTCCATGTTGCATTTCTATTGTTTGAAATGGTACAATAATTAAGAACAAGTATTTACAAATAGAATTCTTTTCGTGGATTAAGAAAAGTGTTTATTGCTTGGACATTTCTTTCCGGTTGTTGGGTTATGAATGTCCTATGAGTGCAGTGTTTCCGAATGAACTCATTTACATTTTTATCCAAGTGATTAAGCCTGTGCAACAAGGAAGATGTACCTACTCTGCGTTGCGAGCAAATGTTTGCTAATGAGATTGAATTCGTAATGAGAGCTAGCAGACACCAGTTCAATGAGAAGCTCAAACTTAAATATATTTACTCTCGATTCGAACAGAATTTGTTCCAATTACAGTAAAAAAAAAAAATGATGTGGTCAGCACATTATACAGGTAGTCGCCAATTATAAGATACGTATACTCACAACAAGACATGAAAATTATTGAAAAATAGACATTAATTAACGTACTGTTTTTTAATCCCGACCCAGTGGGTTTTTTGGATTTTATTGGGCTTTTTTGGGTATTATTGGGATTCTTTTGGCTTTATTTATATTTATTATAAACTTACGGCCACTAACATTTTTTTATCTCTTTCAATTGTTTGTATATTATTTTAGAGAAAAATACTTCAAATAATAGTTATAGAAAATTAATTACACGCATCTTTTATTTGAACTATTTATATATGTCTAAAAGAATCTATAAACGATTGAAAGATACGAAACAAATAAAATTCTCGTTAATCACACTTAATCACTGTTCATACTAGCAGCCATGCTATTATAATTATACACTATAAATTAAATATGACATTCTTTTCCGTAAATTACGTATTAGTGCGTTTATGGGGTCTCGTGGCCGCATGCATGAGTGCCAGGTCGCGAATTTGGGGAACCGGGTTCGATCCCGACCGATACCAAATATTTCAAAATTGAAATGGCACAAAATTGATTCCTGTGGTGCAGTCTCCACGCCAGCAATGAGGGCCCGTGAAGTGACACGGAGTAAGCGCCTTCACGGTGCAAATATTTCATTATTACCGATATCTGTCTTCAAAGCAGATTGGCACACCTAGCAATTGGTAATAAGCCGTGCTGACATATTTATTTATTTTATTTTTTTGCACTTATGCAAAAGGCAACAGAACCTCAAATTTATGATATTAATTCATTATTTAGATACTTCTTGTTGAATTTAAATAACGAAATTAAACAAAACCTATTATGTGATTCGTATTTTTGCACATGACATTAGTTTAGTGCGAAAAACACTATCATTTTGCAACTAACTACATAAAAAACTAATAGGGGTTTTATTAGATTTTCTGTGGGTTTTTTATGTCATCATCATTAACGAAATCTGTGTACAAAGCAGATTGGTACATCCACCAATGAGTAGTATGCCGTGATGATTTATTAATTTATTTTCTCTGTTTCGGTGTTGTTAGGAGTCTATAAACGCACTGTTTGGTCATAGCCACCTAGTGATGCACGACGAGGCGAGAGTACTCTCGCATCTCGTCTCGTCTCGCTGCATTATGCGAGACGAGAACGAGAGCGAGATTGCAATTTAAAATTCGAGACGAGATCGATATAACAACTGCGAGAAGCGAGAAATCTCGCGAAATTCTCGCGAGAGTCTCGCAATAAAAAGTATTTGTTACTTTATAGCTTTGATTCATAAATTCAATGAAAAATGCACCGTACAGGGAGTGGAGTCAACGGTAATTCGTACATAGAACACGTGAATGTGAAAATTATATGAATTGACTATATTTTTTGAGTCTATCTTGAGTCGAATGATATCGGTCGCAGAGCAAGGAAATGCAAAATAAAGACTAAATCGGTTTTACATCTAATAGAACTAGTTTTTCTCCAACATTTCAGTCCCTAATTCATCTCAGTTAAAACTACGGTTAATAAAATTCTTGTCGTCCCTGAAAAGTAAAGGATCTTATATTACGCGTCGATAGGAGGCAACACGGAGTGAAGCGGAGTGATTGGTTGCCAGCGGGATCCCAGTGTAGCGCTTTTTTATGAGTAAATATTACTTAAATAGTGGCATATAGTTAATGATAAAGTGTAGAAACTTTTAGTTACTATATATATAGGTGGCTATAGTGATGCACGCGAGACGAGACGAGACGAGAAATATAAAATATTGATCTCGTCTCGTTTTTGGATCTGCAATCTCGATCTCGCTCTCGTTCTCGCACATTTTTTTGGGTCTCATCTCGTTCTCGCGCGAGAGTCGCGAGAGTCTCGCTGTAAAAATTAGCGCATGCGCACTACGTATTTACCTCGGTATCTACGTACTCGTATCAGTTGAACTACAAAAGACAAGTTCGCACCAATCGTTTCGTCTTCCGTGTATCTACAGTCGTATAACTATAATAAAAAGATGAAACACTAAATTCTAGTCACCAAATTATTTCAATATGAATATTTTTTGTAACTAAAAGTTTCTACACTTTATCATTAACTATATGCCACTATTTAAGTAATATTTATTCATAAAAAAGCGCTACACTGGGATCCCGCTGGCAACCAATCACTCCGCTTCACTCCGTGTTGCCTCCTATCGACGCGTAATATAAGATCCTTTACTTTTCAGGGACGACATTCCTAACTGCAATGACAATTTCTTGGGTTGGAAATGATTAATAACGATTTCACCCCACGTGTTGGAAATGTTTATGTACGGGTTGCCTATCATCATCGCCATAGATCCCTAAAATTAAGTAGGCTAAACAAATTTTAAGAGAGCCGTCAAAAATATTAATAAAATTAAAGGTTATAACTCATTGATTTATTTTAATAGTATATATACACAATATGCTATTAAAATAAATCAAAGAGTAAAAGTGATACTTTGTGTGGCGAGCATGGAAGTTTGCACGACGAGAGAAGCGAGTCGGACAATTGCATGCGAGGCACGCATATACTTTTATTCCGAATGATACATTAATTTTTTTTCAAACGCACTACTTTTCTTTTTATTCGCTAATTCTATGTAGTTTCTATGGATACTTCTACCTTGTGAATCAAGTCACAAAAAATGCCATTTCTACGACGTTTGAAAAAAAATTTATTGATTTAAAAAAAGGATGATTTAAAAAAAGGTGGGAGTTTCATCACAACCTCGCGCTTTATCACACCTCGAGGGCTTCGCCTCGCGGTAATATACATAAGCCCTCGGCTGTAATAAAATATCTCCCACCTCGGATGTAATATACTATTACAAGCTTTGTAACGCAGAAATTAGGTATGATAATGTTGAAAATCAACTCAAAAATATTTTTGGGGCGCTGTAAAATTAATTTTGTTTATTGATTGATGCACAATCTTATGTTCCACAACTTTTATTTGAAGCTTTTTCACTTAAATAATATATATATATATATATATATATATATATATATATATATATATATATATATATATATATGGTTTTATAAAATTTATAAATGTAAACAATTACACAAAATTAACAAACTGTCAAAATGTGAAATTTCAATTGATTACAATTTATCAAAATTTTATTTTTTCTAAAATCCTTATAGTTTCAGAGATATTAGGCACTATCTATTTTTTGCCAAAATTTATTTTTAAAGGGCTTTAGTAGATAAAATTATCTCAATGAAAAAAATAGTATAAAAAAAACATGTATCATAAGGCAGTTAACTCACTTGTCCTTTATAAAATTCGCCTCCCGGCTCGTTTTCCAAACTTTGACTCGTACGTTAATAGATTGCCTTATGATACTTGTGTTTTAATGTACTATTTTAAGTGGGTTTTTGGGTTGAGGAAAATAAAACCAGCTCTGTCTTATATTTATTTCATTGTTGCAATCAGCATTTTATAATTGCAAACACAACCACCGTTTGAATTTTGAATTCGTTGACTTATAATAAATTTTCTCTCTTGTTGTTTTGTTATTTCGTGACGGCGACAATTTCCTTCTTTGTTAGCCGCATAGGAAGGAAAGTAGCTAGAAGCAAACGGAAATTTTTCATGCGTACAGGAAACAAATTGTGACGCGAACCTAAAATTGAAGTAGAGGTCGCTCAGGAAATTGGACCGAGATCGCGTCACGATAAACTCACTCCTGAATTTATTTCAAATTATCCCAGACTATCTTACACATCCTAGAACACTAGGACAAGGACAGTCTAGATACTAGATAATATACATCACACAAATCTACAAGTGGAGAAGGATGTCTAGAAATTGTAGCCAAATTTAAGGAAAATTGAATTTATACTTTCACCCGACGTGAAATCTTTTGGCGAGGGAATTTTTTACTGCTGACACACTCAAAATATTCTAAAACATCTACAGAATATTTTATCTTACAAATAATTCACCCCTTCAAAATCGTAAGAAGATGTGCCAAATATCAGAAAATATACACGAGAAAAACGTGTTTCTTGTTCTTTCTTTTTCTATTTAAAAAATGATTCAGTTAATATAACAATTTAAAAATGTGTATACTTATGTAATTTTATCTGTAGAATCCAATATTAATATGGTCGAACTTGCAACTCTACTCATTTTTTAGCTAAAGCTCAAAAACTAAAAATATTTAAAGAAATCAATCTTTATTGATCTAGATACTTTTAAAGCGCTGATTTCAAATATTGAAATCACATGTCAAGTTTTATCTAAAAATGCCTAATTTTGGGCCATAATTCATAAATGGTTCAACCTATACATTTGGTAATACCATTATTCGATTCTACGGGAAAAATTATATAAATATACCAATTTTCATTTTTTTTAACTAGGCATACAATCTCTATAGTAAAATAACTAAAAATGGCCAAAAATCGCAATGAAATGTAAGGTAATTTTTCAACAATAGCTTTTACACGATAGTGTGTACTGTGTACATTAGCATCGCTAATGTTAAAGTACACACTTCCGTGTAAAAGCTATTGTTGAAAATATTTTGGAAACTATACTTATACAATTTCACGTAAGAAAATAGTAGATGGCGCTTGAGAGCCGACCGTTTTTACATGCATCAAATAAATAATTTAAATTCGTGAAAGCATAATTTGTCAATAATATATATTTTTATCTGTAAAAATGTACAGTAATAATTACAACAAGACATGTTTAAACTTCACTTAATTCTGTTGGTTTTATTTGATAAATGACAACTGACAGGTGATATTTTTTCTGTTTTAGATGTGCTTTCTGACCAATCAAAGGGCAAAATTTATATCTCTATCTAAACCAACGCTATTTTTTTACGTGAAACGAAGTATAACTACACTTCACAACTAAAAATTATGTTGAAATCAATATCATTCCAACACATAATTCCGCACGGCTTTTGACAAATCAGAATCTGTTTAGCCGTATGTGTGGTACATTAAATATCTTGATATGGTTTCTATGGTTATACGTCCCTTCGTTTTATTTTTATTTAGGTTTTGAGAATTGTTTTGGAGACCTTAGAGTTGTAAATTTAGCTAAATAATAATCTATGAGAAAATTAACTAAATAAAAAGAAATATTCCCTAAATAAGCAACATATTTTTATACTATCCGAAATCTTGTTGGAGAAGATTGTCTACAACACTTTTAGAGTGACATATTCTATTCTTACAAACCAAACAAACTTTTTGGTCGTTTAGAATATGAGCTATTCCATTACTTGTAGAATATACTATTTTCACCGCTCGCCGCTTCAGTAGATGGAGTAATGTTGTGAGAAGAAATGTCAATTTATAGGTTGCAAATGCATTATGAAAGTTGAGCTTCGTGGTTTAAAACAAAATTGTCATATACTGTAATGAATTAAAATTACTCTTTCTTTAACACTATTTTGGAAAGTACACATTCCACTACTAAAAATTATGTTGGAATCAATATTATTCCAACAAACCGTGTGATATAATTCCGTATGCCGTTTGGAATAATTCCACACATCTGTTTACCAGCATATTAGCGCGGAATATCAAATATCTTGGTTCTGTTGCTATGGTTATGACTCGTGGTTTTATATTTATTTATATCTGAATTCGCGTTTGAAGTTTTGAACAGTTTTGTAGTTATCTGTTAACTTTCACAGATTTTTGGAGATTTGTAGAGCAGTAAATTGATCTAAATAATAATATATTACTAAGAAAATTAACTAAATAACACTATGTAGAGAAAATTGTCAAGTGGTAATGAAGATATAGATATGGAATGTACGCCACCAGAAATAAAGTAACTTGCTAAAGATACAGTGGGCCAGTTTTTACGAAAAAAAAGCAAAAGAAAGATATAAATGCTGTTATTATAAGCAATTTATGGACTGGCATCAAGAAAATATTTGATGGTGTATGATAAGCAATCAACGTTTTTTATATAATTTTTAAAATCTTGTTGGAGAAAGTATAGTTTACAACACGTTTGGAATGGCATAATCCACACTTGCAAACCGTTGTTCTCTTCATATAAAAAAGTATACAGCTATTATATCCGAAATTTATGATTCTTTTAATAAACGATCGCGGCGAAATGATGTAACAGATATCTTGGGAGGAAAAATTAAAAGCTTACAAATGTAGACTATTGAATTACGTTGGAACGTCGACGGTCGACGTCGCGACGAGGGCGTCGCGTAGCAGCCTATCGCTGCACATCGATAACTAACGGCCATACTAATGAAGATTCATTCCTTGCTAACGCTCAACTTCATTATACCCTCGATTGCATTCCCAGGATTAAAATACATATATTCCCAACCCGACATATTCCACACATAAATTCTTTCGCTCTACTTTTATTAATAAATCATGCGGGGAATTCGTTGATGTTGCAGGCAACTCATGCATTTTAATAATCAGAAAAAATTAATTAATATTTACACGGAGCGGTGTGTACGATAAAGTGATTTATATAGCATAAGAGTTTATTAATATTATGTGGACGTAGAATAATACTGGATTATTAAAAAATTTAGTTAAGAATTTTTTTTCAAATTTACTCAAAAGAAAAACGCTGTTTTTAAAAAATATATGCCTATTTGTTTTATTTTTATTAATTGATTATTATCTAAATAAATTTATATTTGTAAATAAAAAAAATCTGATGTGGCCAGCACATTACCTTCCGTCAGTTCTATGTATTTTGTATAAATGTTATACAGAAAGCTCCTTCCAAAGGTTTATATTTCTTGTACATTACCTTAAGGTAGTTGTACGTATTTTATACAAAATCCATACAGAAAGTTTCTAACAAAAGATCCTATATTTCCAGTAAAATTATAACATAAACATACTGTCAACTGCACTTTACACTGACACCTTTCAATCTGAATTTTCTTAATGTTTCCAGTGTTATAGCAAAGCTGACTAATATATATATTTAATTTCTTTATAATTTTTTAACTCTATGCCCATTTAATATGAAGTATAAAATGCATTCAAATCGTATAGAGAATTAATAATTCTTTAATATTTATAATAACATTAAACGTGAAAAAATGCTATTTAACATCGTTTTTTCAAGAAAAACTGTTAAAATCTTCAAATGAGGCTACTTCCGGTAGACCAATTATAAGCAAAATCTAATCAACTCTTCACATAGATGTAACGAAGAGGAATACGAAAAAATTTTAATTTTTGGAATTGTAGTATTAGAGTTATCGCACACACACATACACACACACATACACACACACATACACACACACACACACACACACACACACACACACACACACACACACACACACACACACACACACACACGTACAGACATCATCGTAAGAATAGTATAATCGTATTCTAGGGACCCTAAAACGTGCTTATTCATCAAAAACTCACCATCGAATTTTTTGACCAAAGACAATACCTTCCTTACCTGAAGGTGACGGAAGGTAAAAATAAAAACATATATCATCATGGCATAATTATTACCCATTATTAGGTGTGCCACTTTGTACACAGATTTCGGTAATAATGATGACATAATTGTAACGTGCAGAAGTTTACTAGGCGTCTCTTCACGGGCACTCATTGCTGGCGTGGGGAGTGCAGCACAATAGATCACTTTTGTTCGTATAGAGAATAAAATATTCTTTAATATGTTTTATAACAATATAAGATTTTAAAAATATTTATTATAGAAAACGATATTATTATTATTATAGAAAACGATAAGACCAGTAGAAAGTATCATGTTTTCGATATTAAAATGTCAAGCCGCAACGTTGTTCCTAAACTTACTATCAGTAACTTTACGCGGGTTTGTCAAAATTATAAATTACAACTTTACATTACGCATTATTATTAATTTATAAAGTGTAGATAAAAATTCAAAGTGTAGCTAAAAAGTCAAAGTGGAGATAAAAATTACTGTATCTACTGTTAATTACTTTTTCCTACAACCGTGCGTGAAAAGTACTTTCCACGCACTCTTTTTAGTGTGTAAGGAGGCACTAGTGCTTGAAAAATAAATAGGCGTTGCTAGGATATATTAAAATTCGGTTAATTTACCTGTCAAGTAGATAATTAGGTAGTAAATAATAATAAATAATAATGAAAGAAATTTATTAAGACATATTAATGTACACTGTGAATGAAACAAAGTATAATAATAGGTAGTAAATAATAATAAATAATAATGAAAGAAATATATTGAGACATATTAATGTACACTGTGAATGAAACAAAGTGTAATAATTTTTTAACAGATTGAGTACTAATTTTTTTTAAGAATTTTTAATACTAGTATTAAATGCAATAATATTTTCTATGTATGTGTAAATTGTTCATCAGATTAGTTTGTATTCTTTGATAACAGAATGGGACTTGAAAAGCTGCCTGATTCTCTGAAAATAGAGAATAATTTAAACAAATTTAAAAAATTAGTAATGTCCTTTCTACTGCAACATAGTTTTTATAATTTAAACGAATTAATTTTCTCCATACACTTGTACTGTAACACGAGGGGGGGGGGTGCCGAGTATAATGATGATACTACTGATACTGATGACTGCAACGATGATACACTGACTCTTACTGACTGGTGATAAGAGCACACACACTTTATACGATTTACGGCAGGAACTTACGGACATGGACACTCTTTATGATTTACTAAACTTTTTAACTAATTAACTAAACGTTTTATTTAAGTGATTAAATATAACTTATTATTAACTATAAATTAAACTAAACATACTCAACTAAGCCATTACTAATCAGTTAACTAACTACCCAGCGGGCGAGCGTCGCCCCAAAACTGAAACACTACATGTTCAAAACAAAACACGTCTTTACGACTCAACGAAATAACCTCGACTATTCCATGTTTATCCCATGGCTAACTAAAACCGACTGTCTTTAAAAACAAAACGCTATCTTCAGGACAGGATGATCTTAGGGGTACCTACGGGGTGCATAGGCTAGTGCATTCAAAGTCACGCACGTATACATAATAATTTCTAGACTAATGATAAACAAATAAATGTCGTGACTATCATAATACAAAAAGAATTTCTAAACTGAATTTTGACTTAAATAGATAAACAGAGTTAAAATATGAATATTGAAACTATAATTTAGAAAAGTTTATAAAAAGTTATTTATCTGTTATTGCGCTTACCCTTGTCTTATTTCAGCACTGTATCTATGGAAATAAATAAATTATTATTATTACTATTATTATTATTATTGTTATTATTATTATTATTGTTATTATTATTATTATTATTATTATTATTATTATTTTTATTATTATTATTATTATTATTATTATTATTATTATTATTATTATTATTATTATTATTATTATTATTATTATTATAAAAAGGATGTCACTCGGATTCCTAACTTACCTAAAGATGATACAACACATTATATAGCTCTCCTAAGACTGAACATTTTTCTACTTTCTTTCTAACTATTTCAACATACGATTATTCACCAGAATTGTCAAATTACTTGCCTTTCAATTTAAATACTATCAGTGAAGAAGAACTTATAATATTAATGTCTCAATTACCGAATAAAACCTCGGCAGGAAAAGATCAGATACCGTGTTTTGTCGTTAAAAATTGTCGCTATGCTTTAGCTAAACCTTTAACATCAGTTATACGAGTAAACGTTGCCATGAAAACACATACTTTTCCGGATCAGTGGAAGAAAACAGTCATTACACCCGTATTTAAAAAGGAAGATAAATCTTATATAAATAATTACAGACCTATTTCTATAATAAACACCTTTGCAAAAAAAAATGATAAAGTTCTATATAATTTAATTTATTCTAGCACTAGGTCATTAATCTCCTGTAATCAGCACGGATTTGTGAAAGGGCGCTCCACTACAACCAACTTAGTCTCCTTCAGCAGTATGTCTCTGAGACACTTGATGTTCGTGGACAAGTTGAAACTGTATATACAGACTTTTCTCGGGCTTTCGGCAGCATTGACCATGGGTTATTATAGAAAAAAAAAAAAAAATAGAAAATATGGAGCAGCGCCCAATTTAGCACAACTGTTACAACCTTATCTCGCAGATAGAACTTACGTTTCTTACAACGGTTTTTCTTCAAAACAATTTACACCTATGTTAGGAGTACCCCAAGGCTCCAATTTAGGCCCTCTATTATTTTTGTTATTCATAAATGAATTACTTGAGTTGTTTACCTGTCATGTTCTCGCTTACGCTGATGATGTTAAAGTATTTTACAACATTAATACAATCAATGATTCCCAAATTTTACAAAGAAACATAGACATTCTGGCTTCTTGGTGTCAATACAACAAATTAATCCTAAATGCTAATAAGTGCTGTTATATTACATATACCCGTCGACATAATCACATATCTTTTTAATACAATATTAACGGTAATAACCCAACTAAAAATGATTATCTAAAATATCTAGGTGTCACATTTTCATTTCACATTATTTACTGAACACATAAATAATATTTGCACTTCCGCTATTAAAACTCTTGGCTTCATCATCAGAATCACAAAACGCTTCAATGACATTTCAATGTTGAAAATTTTATATTTCTCATTTGTTATTAGTAAATTTGATTATGCGTCTCTAATATGGTACCCTTTCTTCGATTATCAATTAGATGCTAGAAATCATGTACATCGGCGCTTGTTAAAATATTTATCCTTTAAACTTGATAGAATATAACCTGAACGTAGCATTGATATGGATATTTTATTACAGCGTCATGACATGCCTTCTCTCAATACCAGACGCGAACTTTAATCAGTTAAATTTCTGTCAATGCTTTTAACAAACAGAATTGATTGTCCCTGTTTACTGTCTTGTATTGCACTGCATGTTCCTAGATTAGTTTCCAGACACAACACGACATTCTATCTTCCAACTCCAAATAGCGATATCCTGGATAAGTCACCGGTCCATGTGATGTGCCGATGTGCCGAAATGTAGAGAAACATTCTGAAGATGTACTTATTTAATTTTGGTATATTATATTATAATTATTATTGTACTTTTGTATTTATTTATACTTATTACTGTTTTGTTAATTAATTCCTTGTAATTGGATACTGTTACTAAAATGATTATTATTATTAAATTAATTCACTTTTATTATGTTTTTCTAACAATATTATAATTTTTGTATATTTTTATTGGTATTATTTAAAATGTAATAGAAGACCGTCAGGGCGTTAAATGTAACAGCAGCAGTTGTTGAAAATAATTAGCAATATTTAAGTTGTTGTAACATATAATAAACTTGAGATAAATCTATTGAAATCTAGAATGTTTACCTGTTTTACATTCAAAAAATCTGATGTGGCCAGCACATTACCTTCCGTCAGTTCTATGTATTTTGTCATACATAAATGTCATACATAAAGCTCCTTGCAAAAGATTATATTTCTTGTACATTACCTTAAGGCTGTTGCATGTATTTTATACAAATTCCATACAGAAAGTTTCGAACAAAAGATCCTATATTTCCAGTAAAATTGTAACATAAACATACTGTTAACTGCACTTGACACTGACACCTTTCAATCAGAATTTTCTTAATGTAGCAGCTGTTTCCAAAGTTATAGCAAAGCTGACTAATATATATGATATTTAATTTCTTTATAATTTTTTAACTCTATGTCCATTTAATATGAAGTATAAAATGCATTCAAATCGCATAGAGAATAAATAATTCTTTAACATTTATAATAACATTAAATGTGAAAAAATGATATTTGAAATCGTTTTTTCAAGAAAAACTGTTAAAATCTTCAAATGAGGGCACTTCCGGTTGACCAATTATAACCAAAATCTAATCAGCTCTTCACATGGATGTAACGAAGAGGAATACGAAAGAATTATAATTTTTGGAATTGTAGTATTAGAGTTATCGCATTAGAAAATTTTGTCACACACAGACACACACACACACACACATACACACACACACACACACACACACACACACACACACACACACACACACACACACACACACACACACACACACACATACAGACATCATCGTAAAAATAGTAAAATCGTATTCTAGGGACCCTAAAACGTGCTTATTCATCAAAAACTCACCACCGAATTTTTTGACCAAAGACAATACCTTCCTTACCTAAAGGTGACGGAAGGTAAAAATTGGACAAAAATAATAAAAAATGTAGACTACAGACGTCAATAAGTAAATTTTGTTACTTTCGACAAGTCTACCCTGCTACATGTATTTGTACAATTATAGAAGACTAATTTGTACAATTATAGAAGAGTAATCCACTTCTGTCTGAGATTCTGCAAAGTGTTTAAGTTACATTTTGTACAGTATTAAGGTGCATTCACAAATGAAAATTAGGTTTAGATTTATGGTTTATACTTTAGATTTAAAGACTTTGGCCCCATATTATGTAATGACTCCATTTACACTTCAGAATTTAGGGTCTCTAAATCCAAACCATAAAGCTAAACATTGGAAGGTCCAAACTTTACATTATTAGGTTTATGATTTAGTTCGACGTCACAAACTTCACCAATGAGAACGAGTCTGAAATAATATAGATATATACACCCATATTTATTTAGTATCCACTTTGTGGATTCGGCTTTTTAAACAAATGCGAGAAGAACATAGAGACTGCCATAACTTAATTGCTGAAATATAACCAATAATGCCAAGCGAATGACAGTTTCACGGCGCACAGGTGTCTTGTTGAGTACTGCTCTATCGATATTTTAATCTTGTTTATAAAGCATTTACACAGATGTCTGTACATATCTTAACCAATTTTCAGGTAATTTAAACTCACATTTGTGAATGACTTACTTAAACCTAAACAAAAACCATAAACCTAATTTTCATTTGTGAATTCACCTTTATGAGAAAGAGCACTAACAGTATTTGAAGATGCTGGATGCCTACACACTCAGTATTATGAGAAATATCACTAACATTTCGGTTGTAGGAAAAATGTTGTATGTAACACGTGTGTAAAATAGTGTTTTTATTTCGTGCTACAATTGCGCCTCATGCGTAAAACATCGCACTCGAACAAAAACGTAGTACTTTATACACTTGTTGTATAAACAACTATTATCTATTGTTGTTAAATTGTTACTTTATCAACAAAAAATGAACGAAGAAAGCCTTCTTTTAACATCAGGTACAATATAAATGATATTTAACTGAGTTTTTTTTTTAATAAATGTATTACGATGACGAAAGGTAAAACAGTATGCAATATGGCTACAAAGTTTTAGGACCCTTAAAAATAAGACAAGAACCGTTATATCATCAAAATCACAATTTATTCATCAATATACATTCCTTCTAAGTCCACACAGCGCTTGGCGCGGTCCAATAGTCAGTCCACGGCGTTTTGGAAAACTACTAGATGCTGTTCAATACCTTCGTCACGATAGTTTAAGTATGTGTTACATCGCCTTTCAACTTCAATTTTAGTTTGAGGGAGGAGAATAGTTAGCCAGGGCTAAATCAGAAGCATACGGAGGATAATGCAATACAGTGATATTTTTGGAGGACAGAAATAGACCTTTTCAATTTAACGGCTATCTCTTTCTATCTCTGCAAATAGTAAGAAAATGGCGCGAACAACTGCCAGTTGGGCTGTCAAACGAAACGTCAAAAATATTGCAGTCATTAAAATACCTGTATTTTCAGTGAAAATTTGCGTCGTTACACATTTTAACTTCAATAAAAGCTTTTGTAACTTATTTCGATAAGATTTTTTTAAAGTTATCTGAGATATTCTCACATTTCACGTCTATTTTTTTTTTAGAAACAAACGACTTAGATATCTCAGTTGTTCTTACTATGCGCAGATCCTTATATCTTCTATCTCTTTAAATTGAAAAAGTCTATTGACGCACGACTGGTGCATTATAAGGCGATGCATTAGCGTGCGTGCGCACAATTTTTGTATTTCTAGAAATCTTGGACGATAGTTAATCCAGCTCTTTCTTTGCAACCATTTTAATCGTAACACGTCGATCAAAAACCAAGTTGTCAAACTGTTTCTCTTTGTGTCATCTTAGTTTTTAACTCGCCAATCGCGAAATCGCTCTTGCCAGTTAAAAACGTTGCAACGAGCCAATGAAGTATCCCAAATGCTTTTTAGATCAAACCATTAAGTTAGTTGGCACAAAAGAAAACAAAATTTTGATGGCGTACAGCTGTTTGACGGATGCATCTATAACGAGGTAGATCTGTACTGAACCAATATTAACAAAACTTGAGGAAGATGTTGATGAAGGTTAATCAAAACTAGTTAAGCGTGTCAATTTATAGATGGCGTTGTAATTTGGCGCTACTAAAAATCAGTTCTAAATCTTTATAGCCACACTGTGTATTTCTTAAATTGTATCATATTACGTAGGTACCTTCACAATCGTACCTTGCCTGTTCATGTCTATGTTATGAATGTAAGTTTTCAATTTGTGAGATCGCGTGTTTGCTGTAATTCTAAATGTAAACTTGGCGAAAGGCTGATACACGGGCGGTACTGTAATTACCAGTACCACAGTTACATGCGGATAATTTAACTGTCATCGTTAATTCCTCTTTTATTCCCCAACCAAGTATACCATAAATGAAAAAATATTATTTTTAGACGGCCACGAAAAATATGACGCTTACCCGTCGGACGCTTAATTAATTTTCCTTTCAACATAAGATACATTTCTCCATTTTCGGAGAAAGTGTAATTTCATTAGGACGATCAAACAAGGCTAATGAACTTGTATAATTAGCAATTGTATCGTAAGATGTTGCCAAGGTTTGACAGTGGGAGACACATTAACTGTATATCTCACACTTTGATGTTGTGTGAGATGCGCGTTGCCTAGCAACAGCTGCTTTTTGTCACACAAACATCAAACTTCACACAAAACTTTCGGTCGTGAATTGAAATTAGAATTGAACTAATTTTACATAAAAGATACGCGCAGCATTCTACAAACTTCTGCATGAATTAATTTTAAGTTTGTTTTATCAATTGGAATGATATAAAAACAGATATAAATCTAGGATGCATTTTCTATTTAAACATTTTTGTATATTGCGCTTTTACTATTTAAAAATGCTAGTGGTTTGGGGAACCTTCTTATGGAATCTTGAAAAAATGAAAAGCAATTTAAAGGAGATCAAAAATTGGAAGGAATCAGCTATAATTAATCTCATATTGGAGAGACATTCTGGACCTTAGTCAGTCGAAGAAATTTATTTCATCCTCGCCAAAGATCTATTAGCTCTCAGCAAAAAGGACCTTGAATCATGACAGATATCTTTACTGGTCTTTACCCTCAAATATTATTTATAGTATTCTTTGTTTGTAAGTAGTTTAATTTGCTCTATAATCTGTGCCGACATCGACTAGAAAACTAACTTTTTCTTCAAGCGTATTATAATATTCATATTATGCTACTACATACACACTTTAGAAGATATTCATTGTCTTACTAGCACAAAAATGATGTTATTATTGTACTAGTAAAAAAATGTGAATCTCTTAGATCACCGCTGGCGGCCCGAGTCGCCACAATAACACAGATCATATTGAAAATTGTTATTTGACTGTTGTACTCGTATAAAGCATCTAGTCGTCCGGTAACAAACCATTCTGAGAGCCGAGCGATGTCAAACGTGATACATGTATGTTCCAAGTGCCCGCAAAACCCATTAGTTTTTAAAATAAGTTTAAAAAATCTGATGTGGCCAGCACATTACCTTTCGTCAGTTCCATATAATTTGTGCAAAATCCATACAGAAAGTTTGTTGCACAAGATTCCATATTTCAACTACATTATCTTCTATCAGTTCTATGTATTTTGTACAAATTCCATACAGAAAGTTTCGTGCACCTAAGAGGTTCTATATTTCCAGTAAAATTATAACACAAATATGTCAATTGCACTGGACACTGGCATCTGTCAATCAGCATTTTTTTTAATATAGTAGTGGTTTCCATGGTTATAGCATAGCTAGCTGCTTTGTGAAATTTAATTTCTTTATAATTTTTAACTCTACATCCATTGAATATGAATTGTAAAATATAATAAAATCGTATAGAGAATAAAATATTCTGTAATATTTATAATAACAGTAAATATGGAAAAATTATATTTAACGCGTTTAACTGTTAAAATCTTAATATTAAATTAAGGTACTTCCGGTTGACAATTATAACCAAAATCTAATCATCTCTTCACATGGATGTAAAGAAAAGGAATATGAAAGAATTATAATTTTTTGAATCGTAGTATTTGAGTTATCGGATATGAAAAAAATCATCACACACACTCACACATACGCGCGCGCGCGCTTACATACATACAGACATCATCGTAAAAATAGTAAAATCTTATTCCAAAGACAAACGTGCTTATTCATCAAAAACTCAACACTTAAAGATGTCGGAAGGTAAAAACAAGCATAAGAACTCGAACTTTGTGCGTTATATATTGTTTGTCTGTTTTTCTAAATATCTTAAAAAATGCCAGTCATATAGGCATTCGGCATCGCTCGGCTCTCAGAATTTGTTACCGGTTGCGACTAAACGCTTGTACTGTTGTATTGTTTATGTTTTGTAGTGTACACAGTCAACTTTGGTAGAAATTACAAACCCTACAATTACAAAAATTTCAAAAAAATGTGAAAAAGTTCTTTGAAACATTTGAAGAAAAAATAGTATATGTCATTCCGGGTAGAACGTTCTTTTTGTGTTTTACCCGCAATAGCTGGGTTCAACACAAAAAGACCGATTTCTACTCCTAAAAACATAATAAACTATTTTCTGCAACAAACAACTCACGTGCAGACAAAACCATTGTTCTAGCCATTTTCGATATATTTTTTTGACTTTATTGATTAAACCACGTAAATCAACAAGAGACACAGAAATGCTAAAATACACGGCAATGTATACGAACTATTATATGTTGACAATTTCAAATTATTTCCTGAACAAAGTTACGACATACTTCGCCTTTTGAACAGATTCTACAACCTTTGTGGCAAAAAAAACTACTTAAATTATGTGTATCGTCAAGAATCATACACTTTTTATTGCGCAAAGCCATTCTTGCGTGAGAATACTATATACACGAAAAAAGTATCTATCAACTCTGAGAAGAGGACGAAGTAACTTCGGGACATATTTTATGTGAAATGTGAATAACCGGCTGTCGCCGTAAGAAGACTTAAACATCGAGGGGGGAACTGACTATTGGAGCAGTATAACTGGCTTCATGAGAACTTTGAAACTGCTTCCAGAAAACGAATATAGTAATATGTTCAATAGGTCTTGCAGTTGACAAAAGTGACTATACTTCATTTCACGTAAGAAAATAGTAGATGGCGCTTGAGAGCCTACCGTTTTTAAATGCATTAAATAAATAATTTAAATTCGTGAAACCAAACTTTGTCAGTAGGTAGATACTAAATATGTTTAACTGTAAAAATGTACAGGGTGTCTCATTTTCGATGTATCTCGGGAAATATTAACGATAGATCAAAACCAATTGCACATTGCAGGGTCAACTTTTCGAGAAAAGTTTAATAGTCACCACAGGAATTTTTGATCTTCTTTTGTTTCTGAGCTACAGGCAAAAACTCGTTTTTCGCTCATTTTGAAAATATATCATATCTTATTTATTATGATGGAAAAATTGCTTTTACAAAAATTATACCGTTTCTTAGATAGAATAAAATAGCGTAATTAGATTTTTTGAAAACCTAATAATTCTCGAGATATAACACAAACTTATGATTTTTTAAATGGGAACCTATGTTGAAAATAGATTCATCTTTTTGCTTAATTTATAAGCTTTTCAATGATATATAACAAGTCTACATTCTGTTGTTTTAAATATTAATAAAAGACGAATTATTAATTTATTGGGGTGAAAATATAGAAAATTATTAAGAAACAAATGAAAAAAATCTATTACAGCTCATCATTTGCATATTTCTAATACTATTTGTTTCAGTTTTACTCATTTTTTCAATTTATTTACTTCAAAAGTATATTAAACCATCTTTTTCGAATTGTGTCAAAGCCAACTGTAACGTCGATAACTAGTAATTTAACTATCCCGAAAATAATTGGTTAAGAATAATTTTGAGAACATAATTGATAGATATTGAATCAAAATAAACAAATGATGATTTGTAATAATTTTTTTCACTTGTTTTTTAACAATTTCCAATATTTTGACCTCAATAAATTAATAATTCGTCTTTTATTAATGTATAAAACAAAAGAATGTAGACTTGTTATATATAATTGAAAAGCTTATAAAATAAGCAAAAAGACGAGACTATTTTCAACATAGGTTCCCATTTAAAAAATCATAAGTTTGTGTTATATCTCGAGAAGAAGATATGATATATTTTCAAAATGAACGAAAAGCGAGTTTTTGCCTGTAGCTCAGAAACAAACCCCGCATTGTGCAAACGGTTTTGATCTATCGTTAATACCCGAGATACCTTAAAAAAACATCGAAAATGAGACACCCTGTACAATACCTCAATATTAAAAATTACAACAAAACACGGTTAAATATACCGTAATTCTGTAAATGAAGTTTCTTTTTTTGAACTAGGTTTGCATTCCGACTAATCAAAGCGCAGAATTTATATCCCTATACAGGCTACCCCAGGATGAGCTTACATTATCGTTATTTTACAAACTAGTCAATATTATTTTACAAAATTTGGTTTCTAGGAGTTTTCCAATAGGCCCGTTTTAACTAAAATATTTTCAAAGCAGTAGCACTTCAGGTTTAACCGGAAGTACACACAACCTCTCTTATTTTAAATGGAATGGTATATAAAAACATTGTACCCATGATCAACCACTTCCGGCGTAATTCAACTATTTTGATTTTTTCTCTAAAAATGGCCACTTCTTTATCACTATATTTCAAGAATGGAATCAAATTTCTATAATCTGTAAAAACAGTTTAATAAAGAAAGCTTTTGTTTACACTAATATAAACTAATAATCGATAACAACATTAAAGTTGAAGTACAAAAAGAAAAAAACTTATTTTTTTTAAATGAAATATATATTTTTTATTATTTAAATGAATTCTTAGTTAAAATAGGGCAGTTTGTGTAGCATGTCCTATGTTGAAAGTTGATAGATATGTGGTGTTCCATTTAAAAAAATTAGTTTTTTGAACTTTTTGAACTTCAACTTTACGTTGATATTGAAGTTACATTTTTCAAAAGTTGTCGATTATTAATTTACTAGTGTAAACAAAAGCTTAGTTTATAAAACTGTCTTTACAGATTATAGAAATTCGATGCCATTATCGAAATAAAGATAAAAAATCAAAAAAGTTGAATTACGCCGGAAGTGGTCGACCATGACCAAAATGTTTTTATGGCTTCATATATATATTTTTTTTTGCTATATTCAACGGTAAAATAAAAAATATAGCATTCCATTTGAAATAAGAAAGTTAGGGTCTACTTCCGATTAAACCGAAAGTGCTACTGCTTTGAAAATATTTTAGTTGAAACGGGCATGTCGGAAAACACCTAGATACCAAATTTCATATATTAATATTGAGTACCTAGTTTTTAAAATAACGATAGTGTAATCTCGTCCTGAGAAACCCTGTATAAACCAACGCTATTTTCTTATGTGAAATGAAGTATGTATAGTGTAACACGAGGAGGGGTCTCTGAAGCTGACTGCAATCCTACCGACTGCTTCACTGTATCACGAGGGGGGGTGCGCTGAAATGACTGGTGGACGCTTTGATGGCTGGCGTCCACGGCTTGTGAGAAGGAAGAACACACAGACACTTCACTTTTTACACTTTACACTGATGAATACTACGGACATGAACACATACTTGTGATTTAAAAACTAATACTTTTATTTACATGATTAAATATAACTGATTATTAACTATGGATAAAAACTAAACATACTCAACTAAACAGATTCTAAACTGTTACATTCCGTAACACAGCGGGCGAGCGTCGCCCCAAACTAAAGGACACTACATGTCCAAACCAAAACACGTCTTTCTGACGCCACGTACTAATTTCGACTCCCCCATGTTTATCCCATGGCTAACTAATACCGACTGACTTAAAACAAAAACGCTATCTCCAGGATAGGATTATCTTAGGGGAACGGGGTGCATAGGCTAGGGCACGTATACATAATAATTTCCAGACTTAATTATCAACAAATAAATGTCGTGACTATCATAATATGATAAGAATTTCTAAACTGAATTTTGACTTAAATAGATAAACAGAGTTAAAATATGAATATTGAAACTATAATTTAGAAGAGTTTATAAAAAGTTATCTGTTATTGTGCTTACCCTCGCCTTGTCACAATAGCGCTTAAATAAATACTATTATTTTAGCCAAATTATTTGCTTCGGTGATGTAGTTATTAACTCATTCCCAAATCATACCGCATGATTATGTATTTTTCTCATTCGAACATATTGTGTATAAATATTGACAATTCCTATTTGTAGTGTACTCCTGTACTCGTGTATGTTTGTTCAACTTTAGCAATTAATGTCGGGCGTCAACTCACGCGGCTTGGCTTGGGTGTTTATTTTGACGAGTGCAAAAAGACGATTTGCAATTCTACACATTCTGTTTTGCTAGTGACCGGTGACCGCACTGCTCCGCGATTCTGATTAAAATTCTTGCAAAAACAATCACGACACGAACATATGGACAGTGTTATTTGCGACGAAAAAATGTTATAATTTGACATTATATTTGTAAACTTTTTTTTAAATTAATTACTAGACGGCTTAAAGCGTAAGTCATTTTTATCACTGCGCCCTGTAAGATCTAATTTAACATGCTCCTATCTTAGTTTTCTGGAAGAGTTACAAAGTTCTAATCACGAAATATAATTTGAATAATTTAAAACTGCATTTTTTTTTCAAAGATAAGGAGGGGGGGATTTATCAAATACTTGTACAATGAATCTTAATTTTAATAGAATGAACAGCACATGAGCAGTTGATGTTTAACGCCTTTTCATGTAAAGAAATAAATGAAAATTAATTTGATTAGAATTATTTCACCACATTGTTTACATAAGTAAAAAGTAGGTATAGATATTTTAAAAAATCTGATGTGGTCAACACAATACCTCCCGTTATTTAATTTTTAAAATAATTAAAAAATAAATATATCATCACGGCTTATTACCCATTGTTGGGTGTGCCAATCTGCCTTGTAGACAGATATCGGTAATGATGAAATATTTGCACCGTGCGGGCGCTTACCAGGCGTCACCTCACGGGCACTCATTTCTGGCGTGGAGAGTGCACCACAGGGGCCAATTCTGTGCCATTTAAAATTCGAAATATTTGGCGGCGGTCGGGATCGAACCCGGTTCTCCAGATTCACGACCTGACACTCAGGCACGCGGCCACGAGACCCCATAATTAATTTATTAATTTAATTTTTGTTAATTCAAATATACATATATACTTACATATTTACTTATGCTGAAAACTGTATTAAGTCCCATTCCATATAACTATGGTTCTATTTACTATTTTATTTTTAAAATGTTACTATTATTAAATTGACAGTGACATTTATCTGTCAGTTACATACGTTTGAGATATGAACTATGTAATAGAGTAATCAAGGAGTTGTGTTTGTTTAAAGCGTAGGCTCCGTGATTAAATTATAGATAATCTTATAAATTTATCCATAAAATATTTAGAAAAAGTATTAATGCAAACCTATAGAAAATTTAATAATCCTTAATTTTTATAATATTTCGGAGAAAATTATTTTGAACTTCAAGTAAAGTGCCATTTCCGGTTATCTGATTTACACCAAAATTCATATTAGAATAAAGTAGAAATTTTCACAATTTTCTGAATGATGGTATTTGATTTAGAGCGTAAACAGGAAACATACACACAAAGGCGCGCACGCACGCATTTTTCAAATTTAAAACTGCAAAAAGAAGCCAGACCTACACCAAATGGTTCTAATGAAGCTAATTACTGCTGCAGGAGTTAGTTTCTCGATCTCATTTGCCGTGAAATTCCTTTTATCTACCTGTACATTCGCATACAAAGTGTTTGAAGTTTCGTCGTCTTCGAATTCGCAGAGTCGACAGATACTGTTAACGCGCCTTGACCTTTCCCACGGCGTCTGGCTCGTGGCTTGTGGTTGGTTTGTACTGGCTCGGACAAGTTACACCGAGCCATTCTCGTCGATATGTACGCATTTGAAAATGAATCCCCGAGATAAATAGATTGTTAATATTTATCGGGAAAATAAAAGTAATAATAATAATAATAATAATAATAATAATAATAATATAATAGTATATTTATAATAAAAATAATAATAATAATAATAATAATAATAATAATAATAATAATAATAATAATAATAATAATAATAATGTAATATTATGTACATATCTGAGAAATAAAAACACAGCCTAAACTAATACGATGTAAACTCAGACACCACGTAACAAGACTTAACTTACAAACGTCGTTTCCGAACCAAGAACATACGGGAACGGTGAATAGGTTCTTGGAAAGGCTGCACGAACCGAGCCTAGGCGAGCGGCGCGTTTTCCTTTACCGACAACTGACGGGAAGCCCGAGACGAGCCAACAAGCCATGAGCCACCCCATTCCCACGGCGCGAGGCTCGCCAAACTCAGGTAAAAGTTCTCCGAGCTACGCGCCGTGGGAAGCCGGCTTAAGCAGGGCATCAAACTCTTCCTCGGTTAAGGTT